>OENT01002875.1:0-16840 GCA_900239685.1 Rotaria macrura
TGGGAGCTCTGGGAACTCTGGGAACTCTGGGACATCTGGGAACTCTGGGACATCTGGGAACTCTGGGAACTCTGGGAACTCTGGGACATCTGGGACATCTGGGAACTCTGGGACATCTGGGAACTCTGGGACATCTGGGACATCTGGGAACTCTGGGACATCTGGGACATCTGGGACATCTGGGAACTCTGGGAACTCTGGGAACTCTGGGACATCTGGGAACTCTGGGAACTCTGGGAACTCTGGGACATCTGGGAACTCTGGGAACTCTGGGAACTCTGGGAACTCTGGGACATCTGGGAACTCTGGGACTTCTTGGACATCTGGGAACCCTGGAATGGAGGAAATAACACACATTACTGGTATTTTCGATACGGGGAAAGTCAGAAAATCCGAGTACTTAATGATAGAAATTTATTTGCAAATACGTGTCGCATATTCTGTATTTAACAGTTAACGGAATTTCACTTTGGCTAAACAATGTTACATGGGCGACAAGAAACCTTCCTCTTTGTGATGATACCTTTTTTCTGAGTCCGGAGTAATGCGGATTGTGAAATTCTATGAATCTGGAAAATAACACTATGTATAATCAAACGCGTAGAGAGTAATTGATGCATTCACATTACCGAAGCTGACTAACTTCTTGTTGTGTTCGCGGTCTTTGCTCTTCTGAGGCTGCTTTACTTGCAACAGCTACTCTCGATTCCATTACGAGCTACTCAGTGCACTAACCTGTGCAACTGATACTGGCCACATATGCCACATGACCGTTTTTCCTGATGGATTAAAAGTGTAAATGACTTCTCCATATCCGAAAGGAATGCAAAAAAAAAGTTGTGACCCGGAGTACACAAAGGGCGTCTCCATCATGCAAGGGATCCTCACGAACATGAATCCATGGGCACCTTATAGCTCTGACCACTATTTCGAACACATTAGAGAAGTAACGAGTAAGCGGAAACACGAAGTTTCCAGAAACTTAAAATCTGTAACGCTCACAATCGGCACCTCCGCAGAACCAACAACGAGGGCATAGCCCCTTAACGGTTTGATTGATTGCGCTCCGCTGAACGATGGGGACTGGAACCCTAAACGATTGCTCAACTGGATGGATACAAGTGTCATGAGACCAAAAACGACCCGACGAAGGTCATAAACAAATGCTAGAATCGAGGGAGTTCACTGGAACAACTAATCCTAAAAACCTTCGTCGCGTCTCGCATGATCACAGCGTGGTGAACACCGCGAATACAAGTTAACACTCTAAACGCGTCTAACAAAACAAGCATTTGAAATTCAGCGAAAACACCTCTTCATCACTATAACACGTATAGCTTAATGCGGTATTGCGGAATGTGAAAACACATGTTCACACCTAGAACGCATCTCCCTAGATGTGGGTGCGGCGGAAGGTTGAAAGACTTATTCACACCTAGAACGCGTCTCGCTAGATGCGGGTGCGGCGGAAGGTTGAAAGACTTATTCACACCTCGAACGCGTCTCGCTAGATGTGGGTGCCGGGAGGGCGGAAATACTCTTTCACACCTAGAACGCGTCTCGCTAGATGCGGGTGCGGCGGAAGGTTGAAAGACTTATTCACACCTAGAACGCGTCTCGCTAGATGCGGGTGCCGGGGAGGGGGAAATACTCTTTCACACCTAGAACGCGTCTCGCTAGATGTGGGTGCCGGGAGGGCGGAAATACTCTTTCACACCTAGAACGCGTCTCGCTAGATGCGGGTGCGGCGGAAGCTTGAAAGACTTATTCAAACCTCGAACGCGTCTCGCTAGATGTGGATGCTGGGGAGGGCGGAAATACTCTTTCACACCTAGAACGCGTCTCGCTAGATGCGGGTGCGGCGGAAGGTTGAAAGACTTATTCAAACCTCGAACGCGTCTCGCTAGATGCGAGTGCCGGGGAGGGGGAAATACTCTTTCACACCTAGAACGCGTCTCGGTAGATGCGGGTGCCGCGGAAGGTTGAAAGACTTATTGACACCTAGAACGCGTCTCGCTAGATGCGGGTGCCGGGGAGGGGGAAATACTCTTTCAGACCTAGAACGCGTCTCGCTAGATGCGGGTGCGGTGAAAGGTTGAAAGACTTATTCACACCTAGAACGCGTCTCGCTAGATGCGCGTGTGGGGTTTGGTTGAAGGTTTCTTGGACCTCCATGTGGTGGGGTTCTTCCATTGGCGAATGGAGCGGTATGGTAAGACTGATTCACACTGATATTGTGTCCGGATTCTCTCGGTTGACTGTATTTTCGGAAGGTTTTGGTTTGACTAGTCGGTTGTTTGTCTTTTCTTTGTTCGCGGTGAGGTAGTATGACGTTTGGTATTGTTGAAGGCGGGTCGCTTGTTGTCGGGTTTTCGGAAGGCTGAAGGAACCGCTTACATTCGATGGGACGTCTTGTTTCGGACTGTGATGGGAGTGGGAAGTGTGCGTTTGTTGGTTTATGCTGTGTCGGTGGATGTGGTTGGGTCAGTTGTTGGAGTTACTCATTCACGCGTATATGGCGCCTCGATATGTTTGTTTTGTATATAGGTTTGGTCTAGTCGGTAACATTGATGTACGGGTCTCTATATATTCTACGTTCGAGCATGTGAGGTTTGGCACGCGATGGTTTTCTAACGTTTTATTTAGATTTCACTGATGATGTTGTCCATTCATATCGTGATTGCGGTGTTTTTTATTTATGGTTGTGTAGTTTTTCATAGTGGAGGTTTTGAAACATCTTTTTGTTTTCATTTTGTTTCTTCTCCCGTGGTTTCTTGTGCCAGTGGTCTTATTTTGTGTTCGAAATGAGGGTATGGTTAAGTACAAAGGAGTAGAGGGTGTCATGGAGGAGTTATTCGAGATTTCTTTGCTGTTTTTGCGTGAATGTCTCCTGGAACTGCTATAACTACCACATCGCCCACCAACTACACCACCACACCCACACAACCTACACCACCACGTCCCCCAACACCTATAATACGCCCCCCCCCCATGCACCATATATCTCTTGTAACTCATGCATCTACTATATCTGTCCCGTCGGTATTTAATTGACTTTGTGTAGAAACTCAAATGGAACATCACACCTCAGAATTAGACTCTTGATTAATATCATCTTCGTCGATATTTAGTGGTAGTAAATGGGAATCTGACATATGATCGATATCCGTAAGAAATGCTATATGCTCATTCAGTTATGAATAAACTCGGACAATTGACTATTCATGAAATGAAAATAATGTGGATAAAGACGAATTGAAGTCGATCAAAGCATGCGGTGTGACTATAGCGCATACATATGTCTAATATAAGCTCTGCATTATTCAATTACATTCAAATGCACTTTAGATAGAAAAAATTGTGAATGAACTTAAGAAACACACAGAAGTAAATACCTAGTATAGTCTGAATGAAAAATCTGAAAAATCAATCATTATATCGGGGTCCTCAAATATGTCTTTTGCGTTGTTTAATCTATGGGGTCTTCTAATGTGTGAAGGGCTTTAGTGAAAATTTATCAAGAATTTGGGAAATAATGTTATTATTACTATGCCAAGGATATGGTTGTTCTACAAGACACCAAGTTTTGAAGTGTTCGAAGTTTTATTGTTGATAAAAATTGATTGTGGCTGAAGTTCCGCATAATTCATTGGTGTGAATTATTGAATAGACGAGTTGAGGGTGCTACTTAGTTTATAGACAGAATGATGCACATTTTCTATTATGAGAATTTTGTTGTTGTCATAAGATCCTCTGCGTAACGCCTATGATTTCAACTGATGAATGCTCTTTCGAAATTCGATGATATGTTGAATGGAATAGAATTCTATTGGTGAACGATCAAGTCTGGGCAATATCAATATTGTCTTGATCCATTAGATCGAAATGGATTGTGAAGTGTATTCATTTTAGAGATGTGTCGCGCATGTAGCTCGCATATGCACTGTGCGTTCGTAAAGTGAATTGTTAGCTATGTATTGCAGCAAACTTATGTTGGTGATACTTTGTACAAGTTTATTTTTTGAATTGATATTGGAATTTTTGTTACGCAAATAAATTATTTTTGAAGAATAAGAAATAATGCGCCACGGAGGATATTATTATCTTAGCTCTTATGCTATTGGTGAATGGATTATAACAATGGTATATGATTATATAAAGCCTGGGAAATTTATTAAGACCTTAGAAACAACAAAATAATTTGAAGAGTGTAGCAATTTTTGTTTATTCTCTTTTGAATTGAACAAGATCAATAATATGTCGAGCGTGGACACCTTGTACGCACGTAACATAGAGTATGCTGGTCGTTTATCATATGATTTGGTGAGGGTTCATGGTGTATCAGTCGCCAATACCCTAGAAATGATATCAGATAATCTTATGATTGATGCTCAAGCGTTATCAGTTTGTCTTCGAGTGTGTGCTGCATTTCATGAAGATGAAGGGAAAGTGTTATTGGCCAACGTTCCTCAACGAGCTAAATCAATTGGTGATTTCACTTTATTGATTACAAATATGGGTATGTTGATCTTATTTTGTTTTTTAGCATTATGCGAAAAGTTCAGTTCTTATGGGTGACGACAAGCACAGAACATACGTTAGTCGTATACAGAAATATATCGATAAATTTATCGACATCGAATGAAAAACATTTTGACAATGTCTTTTAATCGATTTACAAAAAATCTGAATATATTTCGTTAATTTTTAATATAATAAGTGAAATTCGGAAAAATGTAATGAAATATGTCCTTATGTTTAGGGACAGGGAAATCATTAATTTTTTCAAAAATTATGGAAGTACAGCAACTGAAAAAACAATATGATTTGAAAATTGAACAAAAACGTGATGATGTATTTGGAACAAATTTTAAAAACAGTGTGAACTATCGACATGCAATTCTAAATGAAGTAAGTGAGCTATAAAATTTCTTTAAATTTTCGAAAGTGCTTCTAACTTATTTTATTTGTTTATTTAGATAACAGGTCCCGGGTTGACAAAATACCTTGACACTGCTGGAAATATCCTGGTTCTTATTGATGAATTTGATGGCGACCATCAAAAACTTGGGATGTTTGGCATAGAAAATAAATCAAATAATACAAAGTAAGGGTGTCATTTCTCTGCTTCATTCGATATCATGTAATCCCTATTCAAGATATCAATTAAGCATGTTTGTTTAAACATGTCATATTAGGAATAATTTTTCAATACATAATCTTGGTAGACATGTTAGTAATAAAAATATTTATTTAGTTTTTGCAATTTTAGTTCAAGCGCAGCTAGTGTACTCAAGTCCTTTCACACTGGTATGCCGTATTATCAGAAAGGAAAAGTGAGCGACAATGGTTATCTTCAAAACCCACATGTATCCTTTTTAGCTGCTAGTAATGGTGTAAGTCTGTTGAAACGAGTTCTACTATTTTTATTATACTTTATTTTTTTGAAGGCTCCGGTGATAGATATTTTACGAACAAAAATCAAATCTGCTGTTATGCCGGATGCCATGGTAATGCGTACTATTTTCGAGGTGATTGATTCACCACCAAAGTTCAATTCTGATTACAAAAACAAAATGTTGCCAAGGGATGCAATCGGTTTAGAATTATTATTACTAGCATCATCACTTTTATGCAACCAAACTTACGTATTTGATACTGAAGATAATCAATCTGCTGATGATCTTCTTCAGGCCTGGCAAGATAATTGTGTTGCTGCTGGTACGTTTCAGTTGATGATCAATTTATGTGTAGTTTTCTCTTTCTATCAAATATAGTTTTATTTAATTTCTTGTCTAGAATGCGTGATAAGAAAAAATTTGATTTTATCTGTTTCCTTTCTACTTTTAGCACATTTATACACCAGATCATTTAACTCGCTTCCATAAGAACAAATTAATACAGTTGATTTCGATTTCAATCTTTTTTCATTAGCCGAATAACTTTTAATTATTTTCAACATGCTGATTTGTTGTTCTTTGTTATTCAGGAGAATAAGATTTGTAAACATGTCGAAGAAGACGATAGCGAGAGAAGGAGAAGTGGATTAAGAAATAGTCTCAAGATCAATATATCTGATTGTAAGATCTTTCAGGCCAGATGCAATCAGGAAAACTGTACAAGAGATAGTCGTCTCTGGAAGCGTGCACTAGATTTTAAATAGGATTCCTGAAAGATCTTACAGCTCTATTAGATTTTTAATAGTTTAATAGCAAAATTATAGAGCACAGCAAGATCTTTCAGGAATCATTTAATATGAATTATCAAAAGATTTCATAGACGACGCTTTTTGTGCGATTTTTTGCATATTCGTACAACATTATACAAGATCAGATTCAGATTTTTATCAGATCTTAGTATGTGATTCTTCGCACTGGGCTGATAAGAAAGGACTCCTTTTAATATTTGATATAAACAAAGAATAAGCATTCAATATATTTTCCTGTTGAAAAGAGCTAATACTAATTTATGCAATGTTTTATGATTCAAATAAAATGCTTGATTTGCATTATATGTATGCTAATTAATCCTATTATTTATAGGCGCACGTTGGAAAAACAGCGACAAATGGATATCTGCTCGATTTGCAAAAACAAGTGAACTAACATCACGTCTTGCAGCACAAATAGCACATATTGATCTGACATATGCTCTTTTACAACAATTTATTGCTGAAAATAATGTACAAGATCCTAATGGACCTGTTTCATTTAATACTTATTGCAATATGGTCGATTTCTTTTATACAAAATATCCACCTTATTCAAATAGTCCGATTAATATTTCAAGTGAGTAAAAAATGACTTTCCTTGTGACAAAAAATATGAGCTTGCAAAATTTTCTTTTAACACAAGTGAAAGATCTGTTTAATCCTTTTATTTTTTCTATTTTAAGATCTAATTTATTTTTAATTATAATTTATCGTATCGCATGATGATTTTAGGTAGTCAAGTTGAAGCTGCTATGTATTCAACTCAGATCATTTTATTGAAATTCTTCAATTTGTTTGATCTTTCCATAAATCGATCAATCCCAATAAAAGAAATCCCATGGATTCCATCATCTTCAAATTTGTATTCAAATCCTGCTATTGTTGAACTTCCAGCAACTCAAACAAGTGTTTCAAGTGAAACACAAATTGATGTACCTGTTCTTGATAAATGCCAAATGATTTTGTTATACCCAAGTATTTGTTTTACGTTTTCACAGGTAATCAATAAAGTATTCTTTTCTAAACGTTAATAGTTAGAACAATTATTTTTATATTTTTTTTCTAATATAGATCATCAAATCGTTTCCGAAATTAAAGCATCAATATGCTACAGTTGAACCACTCATTTTAAAGTTAATGAATATGCAGCTATTAATGAAAGTTGATAACGGTGTTCGTTCAGGATCGAATACATGTAATTTATACATTAAAACGTTACCTGGTTCTATAACATTGAATACAGTCAATTCTTTTGTTATGAATAGTCTTGATCAAATTAAAATGCCATGGACTTTATATAAAGCAAGTTGTGAAAAAGTTGTATTACCGTCCACATCAGCTATTTTTTCGGAAGAAGTTCGACAAATTTTGAATCAAGATAATTACCGAAAGTAATTGTGATTAAACACATGCTTTTTACACATTATAACAGGTATTTGCGATCAATTTATTTTGTAGAATTATTGAAAAATACGAAACACCTGAACCAAAGACAAAAAAAAAACAGGAAAAGTCATCTAAACAATCCAGTCAACATATATTTAACTTAATCGATAATAATACTTCACATACAAGAACTGGTGCTGATACGTCATCCTTAGTTGAGGACGTTCCACAAGATATTATGGAAGAAGAAGAAGGTGAACCTCACAAACAAAATGAATCTCCTTTAACATTACATCTTGTATCGAGATCAAACCGGTCTACATCTTCAATGGTGGCGAATTCAAATCAGTCTCAACTATCATTATCACTATCGTCATCACACATGCCAATCAATTCTGTTTTGCCCCGACCTCCACGTCCAATATTACGTAATTTAAATATTGATAATAATATTGATCCAATACATAGTAAAGCAAAACTAAATAGTCAAAATGATGATAATGATTTACTGGTGAATAATGAAGAAAATGAGTCAATAGATGGTAATGTAGCTCCAACAAATGAAAAAATTCAAGCTGATGTCCGTCGAAGTACCCGGATACGGAGGGAAAAAAAACGAATTTATTCTCCTGAACCTAGTGAAGTCACAAGTAATTCAACAAGTAAGAAAAAAAAACTCAATCAGTGAAATAATAGAAAAAAAATATTGTAATGATGATGTATATTAATATGTAACATTTTTATTGATCTATCGATGTTTAATTATCGACATTTCTATCTATGTTTTGCTCTGTCATATATTCAAGATTTACTACTACTTTTTACGTCTTAAAATGGTTTTGTTAACCGATGTATTTTTTTCGATTTTTTATACTATTTAATCTTGATAAATCGGTACGTGTATGTTGACTTGATATTGTTTAGTTGTTTACTTTTTCTCTCTTTATGAAAATCATGCCGGTATATTAGGAAAAAAAATTATATACTAGATAAAAAAATTAAAAGATCAGAGGATTAACTAAAATCGTTCTCATGTTTGAAATGTGAAAAGATTATGAAAAACGTATAAAGCGATCAACTTTTGATTAAATGAAACCTATTATAATGGCGACCATTGAATTTTTAGATTGCTTTTGTTATGGATAATTTTAGTGGAGGTTCAACAAATATATATGATTTCTTGAGACTTGCACTTGATCAACCTTTCTCATTACCATTATTGGATTTTTCTTTATATATTGATGCAAATTTACCAGTAAACTTACCCGATCGATTCGAGCATTTGGTAAGAATTGTAAAGCAAGCATTTAAAGTCGAAATAGAACCACATAGAATGTTCGATATATTATCTATCCTGAAACAATCATCACCCGGTGGAAAAAATCTCTTACAACATAACAAAAATGTTGAACATGAATTAAATACGTACGCATCGAATATTGATAATTTATGTGATTTTCCACATTCAACTGCTTTTTGTTTGACATTTGTATTACAACCTAAGTCTGATCGATGTCCACAGTAATGTTTTCATTGATATTATAATGAATAATTAGTTTTGCTAAATATTTTACTAGATGTCAAAAATCTCTTTCTTCTTCATCAAAATTCAGGACTGTTACGCTTTATTTGGCAGATGGAAGCACAAAAAAAGCGACTGTTGTTAACTATATATGCAAAGCAAACCAGTGTTCATTAGAAATATTTCCGAATTTCATTCGTAATTTGTCTGATAATGAATCATATTGTTTCACTAACAAGGAATTATTATCAAGTGGAAAATATGTTTATTTAGGTGGTCAGACAGCATTTGAGTATTTGCTCTTAAAGCAGTATGCTTGTTTGTTAAGGTAAGAAAGTGAATGATGAGTATGCTGCTTTTTAATATAGGTAAGACTTGTGAGATACTAGACCATAGATGTCTGTTAACCGTTACCCAAATATGTAATCAACAGATAAATTCACATTACGTTTAATAATAATATGAAATAAAATGTTTGATTTTATAAGTTACATTGATGATATATTGATAGTTATAAATCTTTTAGTTTGAAAAGAGTAAACTGCTTTTACAAAGAACAGATACTCAGTAGACGCTTTAGCAATATTCATTTCTATTCGTTGAATTTGCTTTGGAGTCTGACTGATGCTGTCTATCGAAGTTACTAATGGTGAATTTTCTTTGAGAACTTTGAATTATAATTTTAAGTAATTTCACGTAAAGAAATATTGTAGAATTTTTATCTCTTACTTTAGTAATGGGCATGTTGCATTTGATTCATTTGCTCGAACATTCAATCAATTAAGTGATGATCCGCATATTGCGCTAGAGAGAAGATTATTTGAACGTATATTTATTATTTATCAATTGATCGAATTCCAGTTATTTATGGGAACTGAAGAAAAATTTCTCAATCAATCTTGTGCTTTTTTTCCAAGTAACATTTACACGGAATTAGACAAGTTTATTATGATGAATTATGATCGTTTTTACAAAACCTTTGTACAATTCTGGTCAACGCATAACACTTTTTACCCGTGTAAATTAGCGAAGGAAGGTGATAACGATGATGGTGTATGTTCAGCGGCTATAATTTGTGATGGACATATGAAAATCAGAAGACGACTATGTGCTAATCGAAACATTCCGTTATCTTTACCAGAACATTTCGTTGATTTATTTAAACCATTGATAGTTGGCTGCAGCCATACACCTAATCCAAATGAAACATTATGTACACGATGTAAAAGTAACAATATAGAGATAGAAGAGTCAACATCATGTGTCACAGCTGAGCAAAAGAAAGCCATGAAGAAGAAATCACAACGCTTAGAAAATAATTACGTAAATGACATGGCAACTGTAAGTACAAAACAATTTCACCTATGAATTTAGCATCTATATAAGAAACAATGCAGATAATGAGAAACAGTTTTGGAAAACATGATGTTACAGAATAATTCTTTATGAAAGAAAATTTCTTTAATTATATGGGAAACAAAAAAGTAGAAACCATTCTTGCTACATACGATATGGTTTTTATCTTATTGATTGAACTTAGCATAGAAGAAAATTTTAACAAAAGGCATTCTTGATGCATCTATTGTTTGAATGGATATTTTCTTAATCAATATCACTTTTATATACACACTGTTTTTAATGTAATGATACATGATTATGTGTTTTGAATTGAAGGAAAACAGAAAATATGTTATATTAGACGAAATCATTTCTTTTTACAGTGATTTTATCAACAAAATGTTCTCGTTTAATATGAAAATCGATTACTTAATTTAGAAATTTTTATGTTAATCTACCATTTATTGAAAATAATTATTTCTGATTTTAGCTTAGCTGTAATGTACACAAAGAGGATTTCATGACGGATGGATCGATAAGAGCTTGTGGAATTCTCGTGTTGGCAACTAACTGTCAAGTTATTATTGGTTTTGAGGAGATCTTACGATCAGAATCACGTAAACAAGTGATGCAAGCATTAGCAAACTTATACACGATCACACCAATGTTGACGAAAATTGTGATATACGATGCTGGTTGTTTATTAGCAAAATGTGTTCGAGCAAATGTTGCCGATGAATCGAAATCAAATGAATTTAGTAATAATATTGGATTTTTAGCTTTAAAAGAAATTAGATTCTTTGTCGATCGTTTTCATTTATCAAATCATAAAGACGTAAGCAATTTTTGATAGTTATATATTTAAAATCACGTTATAATCATTTAGAAATATTGTCATACACATTTGAATCTCGATTTGGATGATACATTGAATAATGTTAACAGTAGTTCTTGCGAACAAATTAATTCATGGATTAAATCATATTCACACATGCTTTCAAATATGAATGAACACCGATTCGCTGCTCTTTTATTGATATTGTTTCATTTACGAAATTGTTCCCATACAAAGTTATGCAACAGATGGATTGACGTCAAACAAGTATTGGTGAGGAACTAATTTTTCTCGTTTTTACTTTCAACAGTATATTTTTCAATTATTAGATAACGAGAAACAGCGGATCATCTGTGACATCAGATTCATCACCGAATCAAATGGTCTACAATCAGCATATGAATATGACTTGAAGTAATGCGTATTGAAGTTTCAATGAAAGACGAGCTATTAAAAATGTTACTCAGTATATGGATAAAAAGTTTTATAATCTAGAAAACTAAGTTCATAGATAAAAAACTTGAGTGTTACTTTCTTATCACTTCATACAGTAAACCATAAACTATTATCTTGAAGAATATTGAAAATGAATTCTTAAGAATCTCAAGAGAAAGTTACCTAGAGATGTTACCTCTGAATGAAATGAGCATTATGAAGTGCCATTGAACAAAGATTAGTAATAACAATGCACAATTTATTCTACGAACATCTAACAAAAAATAATACATCGTATTGTTCATTAACGTCTTGTCAAAGAAATCGAATGAGTCGGTTAAAATCATACAGATGATATAATATTGGTTGCCATTGTAGAGGTGCAATAGTCAATTGAAAATTCATATGTAATTGCGGACAGTTGTATAACTTATCAGTTAACAAAATAAGTTCTCGATGAAAGTGGTTACTTCTGATATTGTTTAAGAATTTCTGAATGAATTTGGAAAGACACACCGACACAAATACGCAGTGATGCCCAGTCTGACTGAAGGTGAAAGAGAAAGCAGAGATACATACAAAAGGTTATGATAAGCGACACTCATACGCTACACACAATTGTATATGCATCTGATCCTTTTTTCTATACAGCACTCAGATTGCATTTCATTTTATATCGATTTCTTTTTATTAGTCATGATCTTTTAAACTTATGGAATCGCTTTGCTGATGTTTCAAATCACATGATTGTAGATAAACGAATCACTATCGAACACATTTCTGGAAAACATTAACAGTAAATTACAGTTAATATTTGCATTATGAAATTTCTCGCCATATTTTGTTTTGCAATATGTCAAGTGATGCAAATTCTTCGACTTCGTAAGGAGAAGATAAAAATTACATTATTGAAAAGAGCACAAAAAATTGAGCAGGATGTATTAATTTTCTCGACACTATATGGCCAATTCCGTAGCAGACGTTTTTCAAAATACATTTCTTAGCTATAACAGCAAGAATAAATCATTCTCAATCTTTTTCTATATGAAATTTGTTTTCCTGTTGATTCATAAACATATGCAGATTTGAAACTGAGTCATATATCATGCGCACAACTGATATATAGAAGAACAGAAAGAATAATTCACATATGATAGTAATGACCAAGTTCTTTTGAATATAAAAAGATTAATAAAAAATAATCTTTGGAATACTTTGACCGAGTTTCATAAAAATGGACAATTTTACTGGCTCAAAACAAATGTGTTTAATATGAGGTGTTGAAAATCTGATGTAATGTTCAAAAACTGAAAACTTTGCTCTCAATTTAATTCATTCTGAGGATAAAAACGCACGAGTTCTTTACGCTTTCAATTAAATTACAAATGAATGAATTATGTTGTAAATAATCATAAGTCATATTATATCTCGTACTTTTGCCAATCGTTACTGTCAGTGATTGACAACAACTACGTAGAAGAAAAAATTATCGCGTGTATAGTGTATCATATACGCATGTCGGTACGAAGATGATAGTTTTCATCGAAATCAATTTCATTCTTCTTGGCGATATAACATCTATCTTTAATGTATTGTGTTGAAGAAGGATTCTGAAAAATTTTCAAAATTTCATGTAATTGCATGTTTTATCACAACAACAAAAGGATCTTTTTTGAAAATTTTCTCCACAAGAATAAAAAAGATGATTTTTCTTAAAAACAGTAATAATGTGATATTAAAAACATTTCACCATCGGGTTGTTTCATCTAATTTCAGTATTATTCTATTTTTCATTTTTTCATTCGTTTGTTCTTGTTGAATCAATCAATTTCGGTGGAATTACTCATACGATCTAACAGGGAAATTTTGTAAGATACTGACATCATTTTTATCCTTTTGAAATACTTTTTGAAGACACAATATTTTAATTCAACTGTCTTGTAAATTTTGAAGTCTTAAAATATATTCTCTAAAAGACATTCATTTTTAGAAAAACAACTTATTCAATTTTTATTCATCAATATCATTGCTTTTCTTCCCTCATATAAGTGAGGTAACATGTATATGTCCACGTGCATAGAGACAAATAGGAGATGAAAAAAACAAGTTGTTCATGGTTTGATAATTCAAAAAACCAACAAACGATCGTGATAGACAGTAGAATATTTTGAAAAGTTTTCAAAAGGAAAGGAAATATATATATTACGAATAAAGTCTCAGGCAATTCTATATATATTTGAGACATTGATTGCAAATACAACCATACAATCTCAGTATTATTTTCATAAACTCTTTTGAAGTCCTTCATTGAATTAATGAAAAATGAGAACGATGAATGCTATGAAACATGTATGACAATCTTCATTACTGGTTCGTTAAGCTTCTATTGATCTCAGAATCGTTTATTCAGTATATTTAGTTCATTAACATTGAAAAAGGGACTTTAATCAAAAAAATTGGTTAGCCTGCATGTTGTTTTTTTCTAAGTTTGTTGAACGGCCGATTTCCTTTTGCTATTTATCGAATCTTGGCTTTTCATTATTCAATTGAAAATCATATCAATGATGACAATATACTCAAATTCATTTCTGTAAGCTATTATTGACTCGTAGATTCATTTTTTCTCATAAATCTACCATAACTCTTTACTAACTAGATCAAGAAATAATGAGATTTTTGTCGATGGAAATTACGAACATATTTCAATTGAGAAAAGAAATTTTCTTTAGGCTTGAATACGAAGCATATTTCCGATCAACATAAAGTTCATCAGCATCAGAGGTTTGTGATGAATGACAAATGTGATTGTTTTCTTTTTTTCTAATGCGATGACTGTCGGACACATATGATGATGATTGACATAGATAAAATAAGAACCATGATTAGTTTTAATATAATTCTTTTTTTCCTAATGTCGTTAAAAACGGGAATAACTCATGCCTTTCTATAATTAAAACTAAATTGAATTGCAAGGAAACTTAAATCTTTTATTCGAACTTTAAATAGAAATCAAGGTAAGGCAGAGAAGGAACATGTCTTTCATGCCAGTATATAATTTTAATTTCTTATGAAATTCATTTCCTTGTTAAAACGAATATTTTTTCATTAGTCTCTCCTTTTACTCAAAAGAATTTGATGGTCATTAATATTAGAAGATTCTTTTCTTCCTCTGTAAGTCCGCTGTGCACATGATGTATAAATAAGTATCGTATTTATAAACGTTCATCAATCGGAACAAAAACAAATATCGTTCAAAAACAAGATAGAACGATAGTCTCTTATTGCAATTTTAAGACAATGTATGTTAAAAGTCTCTGTTGATGACTAAACTGTACCCCTCCCAGAAAGTTATTACATCCTCCTCAGACTTTTGAGCTCTTTCCAGCAATGCAAATTTTATCTACTCCGTGCGAAGTCGAAAACTTTCAAAACCAGTATATGAATGATATTAATAAAAAATGTGTAATAAAATTGAGTACTTTCTTTTCTAAAAATTCGATGTAGCTTCGAAAGGTTATCTAAGACAATAGCTTTTCTATGGGCTTAGCTTAGGAAAGCTATACACTACAGATCTACTGTTTTCGAAAACTTTTATTACATACATATTATAATACAAGAGAGGACTATTATGCAGTGCCTCTTATAAAAACTTTTTCTATCGAAAGGATATGTAAACTATGCCTGCCTCAAGGTCGATTTTTGGTGTAAACGATAATGTGTGTAGTTTATCTAGACTATAGAAACAATTCATCACGGATCTATTTGGATGACGATAGGATATAGCTTCCTTTCACGATTGGGTTCATAATTCGACCTATCCAACTGCATCGAATCATTTCAAGAACAGGACAATCTGATACAAGAAAAAATACGTCGAAAGAAAAATACTTCAAAATATATCACATCAAATGCCAAATCAAAACGAACAATTCGTAACAAAATAGATATTTCTTTTTCATCATAATATGCATCTCAGCGAGTGGTAAAAAAATATATATCAGACATCCTTACAAGCAATGGTGCACTGTGGACATTGAGCAATTTATTTGAACATATTTATCACAACTAGCCAGCTGCACACACAATGGGCAGTACTGCAACAACTGCAAATAAAACGACTAAGAGATGAACGCTAAATATTCGACAAATACAAAAAATACGGCGGCTGACATAACAACCAGAATTGTAACAACAAAACTAATGGCAACAGAAATCACACAAACCAAGAAACCGATAATATAATCTCTCAGATAGTACGACGATTCACACCTAAAAATTACTTACAAGCGTGTATAATTTTTTCCTACACAGTTGCAAACAAAACTATGATTAACCAAATCACAATTTCACTATTATAATAACTCAAACGACATGAAACATTCTCGAAAGCCAGCCTAGTCCTCACAGACAACTATTGAATAACAGCATGCACTGAGAGTATAACAAAGTTTTCCAACATAATTTTTTCTAACATATATGAACTCTTCTAATTTCCGAATTTCGCTAACACATACAGCCCCCTACAGTGAGAAATCGCCTCCATGCAGGCCATTAAGGGTAAACAACCAATCGAACAGAACCAAATAGCGTTTTCAATCATTATGATAATCCTTCAAAACACCTGCAGTAAACAAGAACCTACTTCCAGCTGAAACACAAAGAACCGAGTAACCAACGCCTGACCTGCTTCCGACGCAAGATTCATACCATCATTCGTGAATCATATCAATCCTAAAAGAACTTTCGATTCGTTGATTGCATCGCTTTCTCTAGGCTCTTGACTTCGACAACTTCTCTCACATACACGAATGCCTTAGTATCATAAACATCAAAGACTACCAAAACTTCACGGAGTTTCCAAATGTCCCAGACTTCCCAGAGTTCCCAGAGTTCCCAGATGTCCCAGATGTCCCAGGGTTCCCAGATGTCCCAGAGTTCCCAGAGTTCCCAGATGTCCCAGATGTCCCAGAGTTCCCAGAGTTCCCAGAGTTCCCAGATGTCCCAGAGTTCCCAGAGTTCCCAGATGTCCCAGAGTTCCCAGATGTCCCAGAGTTCCCAGAGTTCCCAGAGCTCCCAGGGTTCCCAGATGTCCCAGATGTCCCAGAGTTCCCAG
>OENT01002876.1:0-16833 GCA_900239685.1 Rotaria macrura
GAAAAAACTGCGAATCCTTGCAAGATCCTGACCTGATTTGGCAAGGATCTTGTCCAGAAACGTCAAAGATTTTGACTAGGGATTTTAGATCTTAATCCCAGTCAGAATTCAATCTCAATCGAATACGATCTATAATCTTTCTAACCTTGTCTAATAGAGACGAAAAAGCGTTTATCCATCAATAACATCAATGATTGACTAAACTGTGCTTAGTACCCAAGAAAATCTAATAATTGCATTGGACAATAATGTATAGAAAAAGAAACATTTTAATGCCACTGTCGCCACCGGCAAACTATGACAAGACTTGCAAAACACAGTTTATTCACTATCACACATTTTCATCTATGTATAACACCGAGCACAACCCAGGGATCTCTGTTATCTTAACAAAGAATAGAAAACTTTCTTTAATAAACTTATAAATGTCGTAATCGACGCGTTTTGGACATAGAGCAACGAAAAGGTAATCATATAATTTCGGAATTTTCGACAACTTATCTACATAGTTATGGTCCATTCAGTGGCCAACAGAAACAAAGTGTTTAACACGTGTTTCAACAACAAAAGTTGTCTAAGAAATAAAATAAAATTTAATTACTTGTTGACTTCAGCTCAATGAGGTGTTGGCATATGTTTTTCAATCGAATCGTATTCATTCAGATTCTGTTATGGCTTCTCTCTACTCTATCTTTCAAGTAATATCAATGATAAATTACTTATTTTAACATAAATAACAAAAACAATCATTATGGACAGTCATTTACTAATATCACATGTACAATCCAATTACCTATTACAAATGCATTTGTCGTTGTTAATAGATAAACAACTCAATTTATCGTTTAAAACATGTTTTGTTGATTTATTGCCACTTTTTGCATCACTGAATACGGATAAAGATCTTACTGAAGAAAAACGTGGAAAATGGTCCGATGAACATCGCATGCATTAACAGCCGATTGTTTTCCATTGAAAAGTACAGAATCTCATTAAAGTACTCAAGAATATCGTGATCATCATGAAGGTATAAGAAAAATTCTATTAATACTTGAACTATTGACCTCGTTTCTATTGTTAACACGGGTACTATGTTGTGAAAAAAGTCATATATTTGAAGATGAAAACTTTCATCAATAAATCGTTTCATAATTAAATTGAATGATCATCATAATCGAATGAATTTACGTGATTATTTGCATTCAATATTATACGGTCATAATCCTTTATTTCTTCTCGAACATCGTTTATATGCATAAGAGCAATTCATCTAAAAAATGTTAGCATCAGTTAAAAAGACGATATGAATTGAATTTTATAGAAAATATATAGCAATATTTTTTATTGAATGAATTGATGCACAAATTGACTTGACATCAATTTTTATTAATAAAATTTGTACATATCGTTTTATTGATTTCATGTATACAAAATGAAACAAAGATGATGCTTTTTGATTGAGTTCATCGATTGCATATGATTTTTATGAAGCAGCGAAAAAACACGAAAACTATTGAATTAGGTGCAACTATGGATGGAAACGAAGTAACGAAATATGTTGTAGCACGAGTACAAGCACAATTTATTCATGGGAAAAAAGTTAAAGCCATGGAAATGTTACTAACAAATGTAACAATATTAGAAAAAGAAACTAAAATGAATTTAATACGATCATTAGTTTTGAGTTCATGTAATTGTTTGATTTCTGCATTAATTTGCATACAAACAGAAACTGAACTTTATAAAGCTTTTATTTTCGATGCCAATCTTTCAAAGGTAATTGATGATTACAATTAATAACTAGTAGAAAATGGCAGGCTCAGGTATGGATGTCGAAGTTTGCATGGAACTCGACATAAGCAAGATCAACATAGATATTACACTAGAGTAATTCGATAAGAATGAGATCTATGAAGGTAGAATGCTGTGAGAGGAGAAGCGCAGTGCACTAGATTTCATGAAGAGCGAAGATTATTCAAAAGTAAGGTGTTGCCGAGACACATGTCCGAAATCACATTATTATTTCGTGAATACAGAGAGATTGCATTCTACTGATTTATGGTAGTATGTCGTAGATTTTTAAAAGTTGAGTTATCGTTTTTCAATGATCAGCATAACAAGTGTAAGATAACGGTAAACTCATCGGACATGTTTACCATCTCGGTTTCTGAAAGACAAGGGAATTTCAAAAGTTCAAACAATAAATTTCGAGACACACACATTCGAATATCAGAAATATTTCTTCAGTGAAATATAATATAAGCATAAAGGTTACTCATGGCCTTGCTATCATAAGATTCATGAAAGAAAACCTCATAGACTAGCAAAAGCGATGCAATATACTTGTACATCATTTTATTTTTCGTGATAGAAAGACAAACATTTTTATGACTAGGTGAAGTTGGGGAAATCTTCAATTGGAATTAAGGTCAACAATTTTGAAAATTCTTTTTCCTAAAATAGAAGAATAGTTCTTTAGTAGTAGAACAAGTGAAATGTACGTTCAGATAACGATTACATTATTGACGTTGTCAAATATCATTGTTCTAGTTTACTGAAAACCGACTAGAATATGAATTCAAAGAGAAATACTTGCAGTTGAGAACATACATTCTTCCGTACTCTATTTTGAAACAGATGCTAGTCGAATTGGTTATTCGAGTTTTTAATGAAGCTCACCGGTGCTTCCATTAGCGAAGTTCATCCAAATATTTTTTGTTTTTGCAAATATTCTCAAGACTAGATCTAACATAATTCGTTTGTGGTACTCAAAATGCTTGCTCATACAGTCCAATGGATGACAAAAATGAATATAACACATTTTTTTCTGACTACTGAATACGAATATCAAAGCGATATCATTGTTTATCCAATAGGACGAATATATCTTTGAAAACATCATCAATCTAGATCGTTAATATATATTTCCTCTTGAACTCGAACGTTATTACAAACAAGACAATCGTACATTGTTGAACATTCTCTGTGTAAAAAACTTTGGATATCCTCAAATACTGATGATCAATCAAATCAATAACGACACCATGTTATGTCATCCCAATATTTATTTGACAGTCGTCTAGCTGATGAATTAGCTGCTTTCAATTTTACATTAGCTTTGCTAATCAACAACAAAATGATTTCAATAAAAGTCAATCGAATTCTTTCACAGAAAATTCTTTTGAAATATCTGTCCATAAGAAGAATGAGAATAGACGTGCATTAGTTGAAGGTTTAGATAATGCTGCGAAGCAAACTTGATTGCAATTGAAACGGATGAATTCAATTTACATCCATGCATGGTACCAAGGATTTGTTTACTTAAATATATGGAAACAAATGGTATAGATTATACTGTTCAGCAAATCTCATGCTCAATTTTCAGTGGATGCAGTTGATGGAAAAGGTCAAAAATGAAAATATCGAAGTAATACAACAGAATAAATATAGATTCTACGAACTTTATTGGCCAACAGCAATACGGACCTTTAAATGTGTCAGTTTCATTTCTGAGTCCAAACTATTTGCTTTTCGATGTTTTCCATCAAACCTGTTCTCAGAAGCAGACGAAATGGTTCATATCGTGAGCCAAATCTGAATTTCATGATAGAGACATCGGCTCTAAGGACAACAAGAAAGTTGGAGAATACTGTGATGAGTTTTCGAAAATTAATATCGTGATTTAAAATCGCGAAAAACAACAACTGATCACATGATTTCTTAACGCCCACTAACGCCTATGTCGTGATCTTCTGGTAAAATATGATTCTTGTGCTTTGGCTAGGGTCCCGCATATTCGAATTTTCTTGTTTCCCGTTCCCGTTCCCGTTCCTGAAATGTTTTTACAGGTTCGATTATGACTCCATTGTTCGCATTGCAAGAATTTTAATGTCACATATCACCTTATTGCGACATCCTGTGTTTCACAAGATAGTATATATTTCACAACAAACGCATGGAAGAAAGAAATTTCGCGTTGGCTGTTTGCCCACAAATAATAGAATTCGCGTTTAACTGTTAAAAGCTTCCATAGTCGCCGATGTTCTGGCTCATACTTTCGTTAATACTTAGCTTCACTCATTTATTCGATTCTTTTACGTTTAACTTCGTGTCTTTTTTCGACACTCATCTATTGTTGGCATTCAATACATTATATTCTAATGGTCATTTTTTTCTTCCTACTTATGACTTGATGCCATCTATTTCATTTTTTGTCTCTACTTTAGATACATTTTTTCATTCTTATCTATATTTGCTCTTCTCTTCTATTTTAGTTTCAATAAAGTGAATGACTTCAACAAAAGCAATGCTATGGAAAAGTGCACCTCAAGATTTAGTGTCATTCTATCCTACATCTAGGCATGCACTTTCAAGCATATCGTTAAGACCAGTGAAAGCCGGTAAGCTAATGAAGAACCTACGGTGAAGACCGGTTTCTTATATTATTCAGACGACTATCTGTTAACATAATCTAGCTATGCTAATGCAACGGCCTTCACCATAGAATTTTCGTATTCTTACCGACTTCCACGTTTTCTCACTGATGCATCCCTAGTTACACCGATTTCATGCGTAAAACTTGCATATGGGAGAAGCAAATGATGCACAAATTATTCGCAGATTTACGTGGAAAGCGTTGCTCAAAATCACATAATATGTTTACAATGTAAAACGGTATTAAAATGGACAAGTGAAAGTGGAACACGAGTAATGATGCGTGATGTAGTGAGCAACCATTTAATTTATGCAATTATTTTAACAGATATTTGTTTTTTTTCTTCATATACATAATATAACATAGTTTTTTCGAAAGAAAAAATTGCTCCACCGATACAATTCGGTAAACATAAAAATAAGAGCAATAGATTTTTGAGAACGGAAAGATTTTTATCACGTTCCCGTACCTATATTCTATTCCTAAAATCTCCACGGGAATTTCCTTTCCGATTCCCGTGGGAAACGGGACGGAAAAATTAGGGGAAAAGTTGTTCTCCCGAGACTCTAGCTTGGGCTGCCTGATGAATGTAGCAAAACTTTAAAACGATTTAGAAATATTACAGATTTTTAATCGTGATTTGCATGCATGAATTCAATTTAAACGTAAATCTACAATGACTTTTGGCAAAAAATAACAATTGAAGTCATTTCTGACAATGTACATTATTCCATGGAGAACGCCATCATCCAAACGTATACGACCACACCCTCACTCGTGTCATTGGCTGCGATTATTTGGAATGTTTTGTTGTGAATATACATAGTACATCTTTTTCGATTGTTCTGATTGCCAAGTGAGAAGAACTTGAATCTGTGCCTGTTACTTTTTAAGTCGGCACGGAGTATTATGAGTTAGGTAGGACGTCATCACACTAAGATTAGTCTGATTTTCAATGAATTTTGAGACAATGACGTATTTCTGCACTTGTTGCTTGAGCTTCTCGCAATAGCAGATTATCATTTCATTTGGTAAAGATAAGAACGATATTTTTTGTTGAATGAGACGAGGTTTACAGTTGGTTCAAGAATGCCAAAAAGGTAGAAAAAGTACTGTGAACATGCCTGTTGATGTAAAGAGTTTATTCAATAAAAATATGATTTAAAAATTACAGTGAGAGTGTTTTTAAACTACTGTTGCTGTTGTAAATCTGATCTTGCATCGATGATCTGCTTTGCAAGCTCCTCATACTTCTCGTAGCTAACCACCTTCTTCCTCCACTCTTCAGGAATTTGCTTCGCACCGGCCAATGCACCCACGCACGCACCCACAAATAGAATACGGCTGCAGTTATCACCGGTCGAAGCGACGCAGCGTCTGATCAATGACTTATACTCAGTGTCCTGTTGAAACGTGCGAATAAAGTAGATGGACAGATTGAAGCTCAGAGGCAGGTGACAACTGTTTCCCAGACTGAGAATGGCAGAGCTGTCCTCGACAGTGAGGATCTTGATCAGCTCGTGAAGGAGATTGTCTTCGTTCACGTTGTCAATGGTCTGTAGAGTCTTAGCGAAGAGCTTGTCATCCTTCGCGAGACCTTGCATGATCTGTTCGGCAGTTTGGCTCTCTTCAGCCAAGAGGATGCGTTCCAGCAGTCGCGCTGCGGTTAGTCCATAGTCCAAGGCTATCTTATCCGTCTGTTGTACACGAATGCACTGCTCGGCGATCTTCAGATAGTCCGGATGTCCAGCATAGAGACATGCGAGTACTGGCAGCTTGCTGAAACAGTTTGCTTGATCGTCGCCCGATGTCGGCTGACCATTAGATTCGATGAAATGAAGAATCGACTTGTTGCGATAGCCAACAGGTCTGTTGTTTCCTATCAAAATTGTTTACTACAGAACAGTTCTATTCAAATAGGGTATTGAACTCACCAATTTTCTCGTATTTCGCGTTGGAGAAGAACTCCTTCAGTTTCTGCTTGTAATCCTGCTCGTCGTACTTCTTCTTATCAGCAAGAGAGGTGAGAAGGACATACGCTTCTTCGCCGTAGGTAGAATTGCCACCGACTACGCCGTTGTAGTACTTAGAAGCGAAGGGCTCGTGAAACTCTGGTTCATTCGGGTGCTTCGCGATGTGCTTGTGCACCTCTGTTGCATCGTACACTGGAGTACAGAAGAACGATATGCATTCTTTAGAACAATGTTCACAGTACTCTAAAAAAATGACTCACCCCAATGAAGTGGAGCTGCAGCACAGTCTGCTACCATCGAGCCTAGGATGCATCCTCGAAGCCGATCTTCCTTAATGTTTTTGTTTACCGTTACCAAATTAGACATGTTTGATGGAATAACTAAAACGAGAGAGAGTGATAGGTTCAACTGTTTCTCGCCTACTGATTAAGCAGTTTCAAATGCAGAGAGAAACAAAACCGAAAAATAGTCGAGATTGCACTTATGCAAAAATGATGCACTAGCTTTTCGATCACTGCTGCTGACAGAAGAACCCTTGACGTTCTTTCTATTTTCATGTTTTATGCAAGGAGGAAGCAGCAAACTCCAGGACTGCTCTGAGATTTTCATTTATGATCTCGGAGTATCTGTTTTTCAAATGGAGAAACAGCATATTACTTTGGAATTCATGAGACGACATCAGATTCTTGTAGTTCCTTAGTAAACGAGCATATTGCTCCCTTTTTAGAATAAATCAAACCGACTCACCATAGATGTACGCCAAACTTGGCAACAGATCTTAAATCATTAGATCGATTTTCAGGGTCTGCTCATTCCGGTGACGGGTAATAAAAATGAACGAAACCTGGCTGGTTTCCAAATTATCATGCATAAGCCACCTGAAAACTGCTACTAACCACTGACAAGCCCTAGTTGCCTACGAAAAACTTTGAAAGACTATGAAACGTCTCTGAAATCCCTAGGAATTTTAAAAAATTCCTCTGAAAATCTCTGGAGACCAAAATAACTTATAAAAAAAACATGGGAAATCCGAGAAACCCATAAGGGTTTTTTGGAACCTCGCTGACTCTGATAAAACTGTTAAAAAACCACTAAAGCGCTTTGAAATGGACAAAACCCCTTGAGAACACTGGAGGTCTACATAAACCATTAAATGTCCTCGGAAGATTGGTGGGAAAACTCTAGAACTCTTTAACCATTCGAGAGCTCTCATGAAACCTTGGAAACCACTTGAATGCCTTCGACTTAAAATTGGGCCCACTACTTTCTGTGGAGCTTGTAACTTTTAAAAAAAATTTCATTGGTTTCCAAAAGATTTTCATGCTGTCATTGGAATTTAAAAGACGTTTTATAGTGTGTTGGAGATTTTTGTGAGGATTGCAGCAGTTTCTAGAGTTCTTCAGTTGTTGTCATAGCCCTGAAAGCTGTCCGGATGGTTCAAAAGGATTTTACAGATTTCAACGGTTTTCTAATTGCTTATGGTCTTCTTGCGAACTGTTTCCTGATTGAATTTTGTGTTTATTTTTCGTTTCAATAAGACATTGTGTTGGAATCTAAGGCAAGTGCTTATTTCTTTAAGCCCCCCCCCCCCCGCCCCCTTCAAAAAAAGTCGACTTTCGTCAAAAAAATGAAAATTGAGATAACACCATGACGTGATAGCCCATGTTCTGCTGTTTCAGAATCACTACAGTTTTTTTTCCAAAGACCATTTTGACCGAAATTTTTAGTGATCTTTGAGAGGTCCTCCATGTCAAAAACGATTTTGTTTTTAGTTAGGTCTTTGATCTCTAATTACTGATTAATTAATTGATTAATTAAGCGCTCAACGTCTGCAGAATTAAAAGTTACGTAGGACAAGTTAGGTCAGTTTTCCCAAAAAACCGCGTGCAGATTGCAGAAAATTTAAAAAAACAGCAAAACATTTTCGAAAAAATCTTTATATTTTTTTCTCAAAATCATGTTTTTCCATTTTCCATCCTAGTTATTTTGCCTTTAACTATGTTTTTCGAAAATTGTTTTTTACCATTCGATAGAGCATGCAAACACGCAGGGCACATCGTGGTCCGATTTTCGAGAAAGCTTTTTTTATGCCCGAGAAAGATCACCTACAAAATTCAATTGCAGTTTTTTGGCCTTTTTTCAAGGACTTTGAATTGTGGAAACTTTTTTGGCTTACAGAATGTTCTTTTTTAAAATCGAAGCACGAGATGCCCTGCATCTTTGCAAGCTCTATTGAATGGTAAAAAACATTTTTCGAAAAAACATAGTTGAAGGCAAAATAACTAGGATGGAAAATGGGTCATTTTTAACCAGTGTTCACTATATAACTTCCTTAAACTTGCATATTTCGGGCTGAGATTTTTATCGTAGGCTAGCCGCTCCAGTCCTAACATATCCGGAAAATTTCAACTGACTTGGACTTTCTTTGACGAAAATCGACTTTTGAGGGGGGCCTTAATATGAAGTAGAATTTTATTATCTTGTTTCCTGAATTTTCATATATTTTCTGTGAATCCCTAACCTTTTGCATGTTTGTGAAATAACTAGGCAAAACTCATGTCAACGCATGATCTTCATGAGACTCAGGAACTTCAGGGAATCCAAAACTTCGCTGTTTTCCCTTGATTTTATTACAGGTCAATAGTGACGACGCAAAAAACAACAGTTACATAAGCGGGATGATGAAGCAAAAAAAAGAAACGTTACTCTCTTACTGTTTGTGATGATATGATTTTATTATAATTGCAATGAAAAGAAGAGAGAGCAGAACAACAAATCATTTCATTTGATATCTCTCTTCCTCCAATCAAAGAACAATTATGAGAGAGGACGCTTGATGATAGTGATAATTATATTTCTATGGATGTTAGAGGGCACGGCAACAGTTTGTCTTCTAGACAGGCGTTCTATAAGTAGACAGAGCTTGTACTCATTGATTTCGGTTTTGAAATAATTCCATTTAGTAGAATGCCTCACTTTTCTCCAACTAATTTTATTTCTTCTCACGTTTCAACATCCATGACGTCTCGTTCGGATAGCCATGGAACAACAGCCAACAGGCGACAATAGGTATATATGGCACGTTATATCGATTTCTTCGTAATCACATTTCAATGCGCTATTCGGTTGGAGTATAGGTGATAACCACATTTTGTTATAAACAGATCCTTTATATATTGCTCTTGTGAAACCGTGAAAAATTTCACTGAAAATGGTAAAGTTGTTCTGGGAGAATCTACGGGAATCAAGCCAATTTGGTCAACCAAATAATTTCCCTGTCATACAGAAAATCTCCGGTTCTGGCTAATGTCGAATAACATGTATATATATATATATATATATGTCTCAGTAGAGATTTCAAAAAGAAATATGTCGACAGAATCATCTCGGTTGCACTCATTTGATCTGATGTTTTCTTACTCGCAGTCATTACATGAAATTTTTCCTAATGTCTTCATGTTGGTGACGTTGAGAATTAGATAAAACCTCATTATTTATGCTGAACAGATAAGATTACGTTTCGTAAATTGTTTTTGCACAGGATGATATATTAATGGTAATTTTTGAATAATAATCGTCGTATTTGTTGTTTTTTGCTACATTCAAATTTTTTAATAAATACTCGAATGAGAATCAATGCGGTAGAAAAGTGTTTGCCCTTGTATATCTAACAAAAGGAATTCTTTTGTGATCAGATAAATGATGTTTTTTTTAGCAGAGTCGTTTTAAAGTATCATTTCACTTTTATCTCTTCCAAGGTCAACAATTAAAAAATCAAACAGAGGATGGCGAACAAGTCAGATCAGAACATTTGTAATAAGCACCACCATAAAATATATCATTTTTATTAACAAGAGAAATAAACAGAGAGACAAACAATAGATTGTTTACTGATCACACAGAAAATTATTTCAGAAGAACAGAACAAAATAAGATTGTTGCAAAGGAATCGAAGTACACGATTTGCCCTTTTTAACTATTCCACTATCATACGCGTAAACGATAAACAAAAGAAAAAGAGTAAAAATTAAAAGAAAATATGTGCCGGTGAACGTGTGCATAACTGTATTTAGTCTGTTGAAGGTAAAAGTTTTACAGAAGCGTGTGCCATAAAGGATTCGTGATTTATCGTTCAATCAAACTATAAATTTGAATTTCGTAATGATGATAGTACTTTATTCTCTTCTATGACGGCACATACTTTGTTGGAAAAATCTGATTTCTGAAAAAAAATAACAACGACTCATGATGCTTAAGATACCTAGAAAAGGAAATAACAAAGTAGATATTTATTTTATTGTTGTATATAGTTGCTTTGGAGTAAGTCATTATGTATATATTACACTTTTGTGGAGCTCACGTATATTTTTGAAAACAATAATTGGTGTGAGTCTTAAGTCGACGCTTTCCAGCTCCCCGTCTACTACAGACCATAGCAACCCGATACCCATCATCAGAAACACCACCACATTGCTGACACTAGTGGTGTAGGCAAAAACATTTCAACAAAATCAAAAATATGTAGTTGACGATTCTAAAAAAATCTAGAGTACATCAAAGTCTTCGCCGAAAACTTAAGAGGAGAAATTCGTTTTTGAATCTTATAAAATAATGTAATTTCTAACGTTTTTTGTGGAGACAAAAAATGATATTTAGAATCTCATCGATAATGTACAGTGACGCATCGATTTTTTACAGTTGTCATGCAATCAACATACGTAGAAAGCGTTATTTAATCAAAATATAACTTTGAAAAATAAAGAATGTCACTGCTTGTGAGTTGATCAACAGATTACAGCCATTTTACACTTCATCTGAATATAATAGGCAGTAGCAAGAGTCTTCTTTGGTGGTTAAAACAATGATTAGAAAATTAATTATAGATTATGAAAAACCAAATATGAAAAAGCAAAATAACAAGAGAACATCACCAATGAAAAACAGAAAATGTGGGGCTCATTAAAAAGATTCTATTGGAAACGCAAACATAAATAAAAGAAATGTGGGTGCAATGTGAGTATGGATGTTAATCTTGTCATTGCATGCACGCCCCTAAAAATCAAATAGTTTCTCGAGAAGTAAGCTGCGTCGCTATAGCATGTAGCCACAGTGGCAAACTCGAGCTTGTGAAAGGAAAACTTGAACAATTTCTAGCTGTGCTACAGGTGAGTCATTCTAAGGGACATCCTGCCATTGGTATCACACCCCATCATATGGCGAACAATGGTTGGAAAATGAACGATTCTGTAAGATCATCGTAATTATACAAAAAGTCTTTGGAAATAAACAGACATTTTTTTCATTCGGATCATATTCAGATAAACTTAGTTGAAAGAAAAGTTCAGAGACTCATTAATAACACAAGTGAACTCAATGAAATATTTGTGCTGATATTCAAAACACCTCTTGCTGATCACCCTCTTTCCTCACTACCTTATCTTTACCTTTCTTGCCATTGTTCTTCCCTGTGTTCATCTGTCTTTGTTATTTTCTCCTATATAAGCTTGTACGGAATGTGAAGTAGTTTAATAAACCTCATTGCCTTGGGTGGCGGTAAGCTATTCCTTCGAGTTTGTCATTACAATAACGTTCGAGGCATCATAACGGTAATCATCCACAATAGTATAGAGGATTCCGATGCCAGTGTGCTATAGCTGCCAGAACCCCAGGTATTTGAATGTAGTTGAAATAGCAGAAGAGCACGCCATTTTAGGAATAGGACTTTCTCTCTATATGGCAAGTTTGGATTATTGAATCGATTGACACAAATATTTTCCTATGAGAACAGTGTGTCAGTACTTTTGAGTGGTCGCTAAGAGCCTTTGGTCATTTTCGGTTTGTTTACTTTTATTAAATCTTTGATATATTTGTAGTTATTTGCAACATTTCGTTTGTTTTTTGTAATGTTTATCGTTATGAATTGTTATGGAAAATATTTAATAGATCAATACTCTTGTGATAGTCAGGGATAATATCGGAGAAGCTTGAGAAGTTCTTTGCATTTATTAGCAGTGTTGCTACACACAACCACATCGATTAATACATTTACTTAAAAGGGTTGATTCGACATGTTTAAATTTATGTATGTTAAGTAGAGTAGAATTTGCTTCCTAGGTTTTTTGATTAATGATTCCGTAATGAGCAAGCGATGTATGAATATATCGTAAGAGAATATTATTCAAATTTTAAAATTAATGAGAATGTGGGTGAAGAACTGAATCTCCAATGGTCGCACCCAAACTCACAGTCCACACCAAGGAGAAAATGGTGGGCATGAAGTAGAAAAGTACGTCAAAGTAGACTACTTGAAGTAGTTCAAAAGTCCAACTTTTCCTCCTTGCCTCACATTCATACACACATTCACACTCCATCTCGTGTTTATAGTCCTTCTGGTATTAAGCATATATATTTAGGGAATTGGTTTTCGGTGAGGGTACACCACTGTATTATTTTTAAGCATAAGTCCGATAACACCTTCATCCTTGTTCATATTCGCTACGATTATTTGCATTTTTAGCCCCTCTTGATATGATTTTAAATATCTTTGATGACTTATAGTCTGCTGATGATTTGATGGAAGGCAATGTAAATCAATATCCACTGCTTTTTGCTGGTAGTTGACTGCTTCAACGAATCGACCCATTGCACTCATACAAGAGGCCAAACTTTGATAGTGCTCAGCAACATCAGGATGTATCGAGGGAAGAGCTTCAAGGGCTGTACTCAGAGCTTGTTGAAAATAATGCTCACTTTCAGATTTTTCTCCTTGTTCCAGCAGGGCCATCCCCATGTTATGATATCGAGTAGAGAGTTTTCTTTTGTTTGGATTAGAATTGCACAGTTCATAATCAAGCGTTTCTTTCAAATAAAATAAAGCAAGATCATTATCACCCATATTATAATGAACAGCGGCAATATTATTATAGACACTGCTATAAATCGGATCATGACTATCTTTTTTATTTTGCTGAATTATGTCCAGTGATTGATGAAAATAAGCAAGTGCTTCCTCGCTCACGGCCATACTAGTGGTACCTAGATCATGGAGGATACTGGCTCGTGTTTTCCAATTAGTTTCTGTACCAAGCCACTTCAAATAGAAGAATTTGGCTTTCTCATAGTCTTTCAGCATAAATAGCACCTTACCCAACGTTCCGAGATGATTGGCGCATTCTGTTTCCTCCATTATATGTGCAGTTAGTTCTCTGAGCTTTATATCATAGTCTTTTGTCATCAAAAGTTGAATATTCCAAACTGCGCCAATCTCATTATCCACTCTTCCTATTCTAAATATACTTCCTACTGCAAACAAATATTCTTGTTCAGCTTCGCCAAAATAACTCAAAGAGTCAACTTTGGCAAACGGCAATCCATTTGTAGTAATATTAATCTCCCATTGAAATAGTACTGCAGTAAGATTTTCATTATCAACAGTATTTCCAGCATAAATGAGTGCTAAGTTTTTATTAGTTGTAGTAGAAAGAAAACTGTTAAAGGAAGGAAGACCACCAACATTATTCCTGATTCTTTCGAAGCTCTCCGTACTCATTTGTTGACCGCGATAAAGAGTGACAGTGTCGGAATTTGTAATATTGTACTTCATTTCTTCACGTTGTAGTTTGGACTGGCTTTCAAAAATAGCTAAGAGTTACTTGTATAAGTGATTAATGAAAGTACGAAGAAAGTAAAGTGTGTGGACGTCTTGCTCTCGGAGAGCTTTATTAACTATCTTGTATAGAAATCCTTCTTTCGTGTACCACCAAATTGGTGAATGATTATGATAATCGTGCTCCAACTCCCGAACTGCCGCTAAAACGTTGGCATTGCTCATATATTGGTCTCGACACCAATCGAGCATATCTGCCGGATCTTTTTCACCCATTTTCAATAAGACATCCAAAATAATATGTAGGTACATGAACGAAGCTTCTTGCACATTAAATTCTTCTCCTTCTCGTCTCAAATTTTCGTTATCTACCACTGGTACGTTTCTCTCGGATAGTAAGTTTATAGTCACAGCCTCCCATTCATACCGTCTTGCAAAACGTTTAATCTGCTGACACAAAGAAGGAAAGTCATCAAAAACACCTTTGTACTTTAAACAGTTATGACTTGTCCATCGATTAAATTGTATTTTTTCGTCTCGAAAAACATATATTTCATGTATTTGGCTGAAATCATGTAAAATAGGTAAAACATATTCTCCCGTTGATTCGCCAATAATTAAAAGCACTTTTCTATTTTCAGCACTGGTGATACTAAAATCAAAACATTCATCAATATCAGTAAAAATATGAACTTCGTTGATAATTGACTGTAATATTTCCATGCAATCGTCTTTGAAATATACATTAAGACCAACAATAATGCATTTTTCCACATAAATTTTTTCACGAAATTTGCTGGTTGAAGATGTTATAGGGTCAGTCAAATCAAACATAGGAAAAGCACCTCCTTGTGTATTACGTACTTGGATGATCGGCGATGCCACTTTATATAAAGGAAAGAGTTTCGCCTGTGTATCAATGCGAACTCAACATATGTCACTAATCACTTCACGCATCACCATCGGCAATGCTTCTTTCTAAAAAAAACACTTCATTTATACTTACAAAAAAACATCGACGAGAAGCTAGCACAAGGCAACGAACTAGCACGACGGAGAAAAAAATTTCATTGGTTATGAAAATCAACCAATGAAAAAGTCAAAATAGTAAAAGCATTGTTTTCAGGGTTTATGCTACCGTAATGGTCACACATAGCAATGGATACACTATAAAAAATGCCATCTATCTTACAAGACGTTTCATCCGTCTTAAGTCTTATTGTAGACTCGAAACACGTCTTGTTTTCATACATGTAGTGACCACAGACAGGAAGGTGTCTTAAGATTCTCTTTCTCGTATAAAATTGTATAGCGATTAACTAATAGTTCTAGTCTAGTTTAATTTCTTTCGTAGTTATTTTAATTTATTTACATAAGTGAAACAAAGTCTTAGTCTTATTCAGTTTGTTCAAAATGTATAGAATCTCAATCTTTCCAGATCTAGATTTTCTAGTGAGTTTTCTTCCGTAAACTACTTCATCTTTTATACTCAAGGTGCAGACATTCGTGTTTTTAGTGTTTAGAATTTAATTTTGATTCTTTAGATATTAATTCTCAACTTCTAAATTTGAAGAAGTTCGGATCTGTATATTCGATACCTGATGTGACTTTTAACATATAGAAATGATTTTAACGAAATTCTTTTTACATTCATTTCTAATATATTATTAAATTATTCGTTTATTTTCTAGATGATGAAAAACTTATCAAAAATAATGGATTACGATTGTATTTTCAGATTGTATATTTAAAATAAAAATACTAAAGACTTTTATAATTTTCTTTTTGTAGGCTTTGTCTGGCATTTGTCTTTCCAGATGATTACACCAACATATGGCTGACTTATTCAATAATTCATGTTTTTATATGAATATTAGGTATTAGAAAAAGTATTTTTAATGAAATAATTTTTTTAGACTTGACTCGTGTTCAAATTACACTAAACAGCTAGAAACAAAATTGTAAAAATTCTGCAGTATATATTTTTCCATGTTAAATGAATTTCGTCTAAAATTAGATTGATTAAAATAAAACATTTTCTAAGATAATATTTTTTTCTACAAGAATATCACTTTTGACGAATTCCATTTAACATAGAAAACTACATGTTACCGAATTTTACAGTATTTTTTTCGAGTTCTGAAGTATAACTTGAACACTAGTTGTCTAAAAAAATGATTTCTTTTAATTTTTTTCTTATACTTAATATTCGTATAAAAACATGAATTCTTGAGTTGGTGAATCATAGGGTGGGGAATCGTCTAGAGAAATCGGGTGTAAGACGCTAGCTTAGATTGGTGAAAACAAGCCAATCCCTACCAATTAAGACAATTACGTGTTCCAATTCTTTTATCCGCGTACATTCAAGTGTCTAATTTAGACCTTAATCAACCAATCAGAAACAGCGCTAAGCGTCTTGTTTAGAAGAATAAATCGTCTTATTAAAACATCTCATATGTCTTGATTTTTTAAAGTGTAAAAAATGGGAATGATTCATATACAGATAAAATATCTATTTCGATTTAAGAAGAGCAAAATCTTCTGAAATAATTATAACGATCAAGAGATTTTCGAATTCACTCATAAATTCTTTTTTCATCGTAAAAATGTACTATAGAGTAAACCCAGGCAGACACGAAAACGGTAAAACGCTGTTTTGACGCGTTGAACTGAAAAATTCATGATATCAACGCTATAAAACCCATTCACTTGACAAATTCAAGAAATAAACGCGTGAAAACGATTTTTTAAATCTCTAAATGGAAAAATTCTGTTTTGACGCGTTGAACGGCAAAATTTATGAGAATCGATACGATAAA
>OENT01002877.1:0-16832 GCA_900239685.1 Rotaria macrura
TTCGACGCAAATGAAACGCGCCTCAGACGCATTTTCACTCAAAAAATGTTTACATGGGTAATTTCATGATATAAAATTAAAAGAAATTCATTTTCAAGTCTGCTCCGTCGTGATAAATCTATCTTCCCATACTATTGATATAAGATGTAGAGCTGAATAACACGCATTTTCTGGGAAAGTTCCACGACTGGTCACAACTGCCTTGGGGTATAATATTGAGAAAAGTCACTGGTTTCAAAGTCGAAAATTGGGGGATGCTCATAAAGATCGTTGATTATTGACACTAAAAGAACTATAACGAAAGCTATCAAGTATACTTGAGTGAAGAGAAATTGAAGCTCTACACGACTGAGTTTTACGAAGAATTATATAAACTTTCATACGAGTATACAGTTGATTGAGAATCGTCCAAAGCACTATAGGATCTATGAACCGGTATATCGACTCTCCAGACAATAAAATGCGATGAAAACACGATGTGCCGTATACGATTCGACGCAGCGCTAGCTGCTCTACAAAACTGTGTGTGAGACATTCCAAAGCAGGCGTGGTCATCAAATTCGACAGGGTCCTTGGTGGTGACTCTCTGGAGACTCCCTTAGAAATTCGTTGGAAATCTCCGACGGATTTCAGATCATATGGTACCAAGGAAAAATGCCACGGGGGATTCCTGACCAGACTCCGCAGAAGATTTATGAGGAAGTGCACGTATAAATTCACCGTTTTCTTTCACGCCTATGAGAGTATTTTAAAAACTCAAGTTTCAACAGAAACAATAAGTTATTTTCAACATTGAGTTTTTCGTAAGTGATAAATATTATTGGGACTTCTACCTGAGTTCTCTCGCCGATATCTCAACTTATAGACGTTAGTAAATCTTAGTTCGATGGAACTCAGCCGAGACAGGATCTATTCAATGATTATGTGGAAGATCCTTTTAGTAAACTGGCAAATGTTTTTGGAAAATTGAATTTCGACCCATTAAGAAGGTACAAAAAAGTATTTTGAAAATGTAAATTAGTTCATTTTAGGGCAGATTTTAAGGTATTTTTTTAGAAAATTCTAAATTCATCATGTGATGCCTGACAAATATTCTCAGGATTCAGGTATATTTCTGAGAAAGTCGACTAGCAAGAGGAAGAAATTGGTAGATATCAAAGGACACTATCATGTGTGAGGCCCCTACAAGTCGTTTAAACATCACTGGCTAGGAACTACCTGTAAACTCCGCTATAAAACTCCAGGGACTCCCTTTTGTAAGTCCCCAGGAATTTTTCTAGGGGACTCTCTTGAGATTTATTCAGGGATTCTTGACTAAGGTAATTGTTCGGTCGTGCCCTCTTTTTTGGTACATGTTATTGAACACATGGAACGAAAACAAATCAAGAATAAAAATGAATTGTTTTTTTGATAATACTTAAGCAACATGCGTATTTATTTTTATCCTCCAAACTGGTGTTGATATGTCAGTGTCAGTATTTTTGATTATAATGTGAACATACGTATATAATCTCAATAGATATTGCAGATTTTGAACCTACAAATCAGGATCTTGATCAAAAGACTGCAAATGTCAATCACGATTACGATTGAAATAGTTTCCAGAAATCACGATTACCATTACGATCACAAAGAGAACTTCAGAAATTTCACGCTCACGAGAAAATCACGAAAAATTCTTTTCAATCCTGCACGAACACAGTCACGATCACTATGTCACAGTACACTACTAACAAGATCATAGCATGCTCTACAGAATGTTTTTTTGGTGGTTTTCTTGTTCATATCAGTTGAATATACGTCAAAACTGAATGATGGTGAAGTTTTTATTATCTCATACTTGTAGAGTATTTTCATATTCACTAATAATGACTTGAACAAAGGTGTAATTACACAGAAGGAAAAGCACAGTTACGTACACGACCTTAAAGCGTTAAGCACAGCTTGCGAACCAGGTTCATTAGTTACGATCGTGTTTCAACAGAAATATGTCTGTATACGGTCGATATAACAATACGGATAGGGCAACAGAATAGGGAGAACACGATCTTAAATCATGGCACTGCAATATGGTACTAACACGGTCGTTCAAGATAAATTGCGACGTAGAAACGATCGTTTATAATGAAGTTATAGTAGTTAACAGAGATCTGTAAACTTCTTTGTAGGATATGGGTCTTCCCTTCAAACTGATTTACACTGAGATCCATACACCAACTGTAGGCCTTCCCAATAGCTTATGTCCATTTTTAAAACAAAACAACATGGATGAAGTGCACTGATCTATTACTTAAATCTCTGCCTTTTCCTCATTAATCTCACAGTTGTCACACACTCAAAAAACAAAACCAATCGAACTTCGAGATGGTTTATGCAATGCTGCATGGTGACATTCACCCTGAAATCTCTAGACGTTACTCTTAAAAAATAGATTTATTGCCGAACTTCATTGGTTCAGTGCATTTGAGTTAAATGTTTGAAGATTTGGTAAAGTGAAACTCGTTTCCTAGTAATTACACAAAACGTTACTGATTTCAGAATAAAATACAAGATTCCGCAATTTTTCTAACAATTTTTCTGTAAGTTTCACAAACTGGTCTATGGTTTTGAATTTGAAATTCTAATCCATTGTTAGTTTCTCAAAATAAAAAGAACTTTCGAAGTGTATGAACCAGTAATTAATCATTCCGATTTCTAATTGAAGGTTTCGTCCGGCTTATGCTGAGTAATGAGAGGCTTTGTACAAGATTAAAAGGTTTAGAATTATTTGTAATGAAGTTTTGGCCTCCATATATTATTGATCCTATGGTTTCGTATATTAGCCGCAAAAAAATGCAGCTTCGTAGGGATGATTGATGATTTTGCACAAACTACTCTCTAAAAAATGACCGTTTCCCAGAAAACCAACGCAAAAAGGTTTGCGAGACTCGGAAACCCTTTTCTTACTCTCGGGAACTGTTTCAAGGGTTTTCGAAAGCTCGGAAACCCATTTTTACCATCAGAAACTCTTAAAAGGTTTCCGATAGTAACAAACTCGTAAACCGAAAATGGTTTCCGAGCCTCGCATACTCTTCCAAGCGTTTCCGAGCTTCGGGAACCATTTTCGGTTTACGAGTTTGTTACTATTGGAAACCTTTTAAGAGTTTCTGATTGTAAAAATGGGTTTCCGAGTTTTCGGAAACCCTTGAAACACTTCCCGAGAGTAAGAAAAGGGTTTCCGAGTCTCGCAAACCTTTTTGCGTTGGTTTTCTGGGAAACGGTTATTATTTAGAGAGTATACGATTTGATTTATAGTTCTGTGCACTTCCTAGTGTTTTTGCAATTTTCTCAAAATAACTTTACACCTTTCCTTAAAGCATTTTTAGGATTCATTCACTTCCTACAGAACCATTCATCGTTGCATATGTGTACATTGTTTTTGTGCTTTAACGTCAATTTTAGTGAATGGTTCAATAAAAAACAAGCAGCATTTATGGACATCGAAAGTCGATTCATTGCACCTTGCAATCACAGTGATAAGCAGGAAAAATACAAAGACGGGATCAGAGATGCGACTAATGTCGATTTCTAATCGAACCGAACCGAACCGATTTCGGTGCGGTTAAAAATTTTTGAAAACTAAATCGGTTCGGTTAAATTGTTTTTCGGTTCGGCTCTGTTCGGTTCGAAGCTTCTTTAACCGTTTTATCACATTTTCCCGTTTTGCGCTGTTTAAAAGGTAACTATGATTAAACAAAACAAAAGGTACAAACAGATGGCTCTCTCAACATAAGAGTATATTTATTATTCGGCCATTGGACCTATAAATTCTCGAATTACACACCGTATAACCATTGAAGCGAAACAATAAGACTCCGTCTACGCTATAGAAATAATACGGTATTAACTTCATGTGTCTTCACTTGAAAGTTAATCCATCAATCAGAATCCAGGACTTCAAGATAAAGTGTTTCTTTGCACTGTTCAGTAATGGAAGAGCCGCCAATAGAAAAGAAAGATATTTTAATAGTTATCTCCAATTGGATTCTCATTGGTGCATTAACTTCTGGTGTGCTTGAAAAGTGTATTAACTTTTCTGCCAATTTCTTTTCTTAATACAGTATTAAATTGTGTAGTGTAGAGGGGGTCTAAATAAATCTTTGTTTACTTTGATCAAATGTTTTAATCGACAACATCATCACTCAGAAACGTTCAAGATTATCCCCAAATACAGTGAATGATATTGTATTCAATCATTCATACAATATGCGCAAACAAAATTGAGTAACAGAAAAAACAAAAACTAAAAAGCTTGTAGCATTGTTTTCAGTTTTTCAGGATTGTAATATTTTTTGTGTACTCAAAAAGTGAGTACACTACTAAAATCGGTCAGTGTGTCCGTCCGGCCGTCCGTCCGTCCGTTTATTCGATAACTCGTCACAATTACATTCGATTGAGTTGAAATTTTGTGCACAGAATTCTCTTATCAATATCTAGGTCAAGTTCGAAGATGAGAAGGATCCGTCGAGAAATGGCTGAGTTATTGAAAAAATTGTCATTTTTCACCAAGCAATCCCTGAGGTGGGGTACAGGGATTTTTTCAAAAAAACNAAAACTGTATCTAGAAATGAAATTGCCTAAATATGTCTGAGATGATCAGTAGTTTTGGAGTTTCCCAAAAAGGTTTTCCAAGATACTTCATCCGTGCACACATTCTAGGATGACTGATTTGTCTCATTCACTTTTTGAAGTACACATAACTCTCGGGCATAAGTCCGAAGTTTCCGCATTTATTTTTACTAAAGCTGGACAAATATATTTATTTGTAGTGTGCATCAATTATCAGTTTTTAAGACAAACTTCCTAATAACATCATAAGTTCCTAAAAGAAATTTGAAAATTGTACAAACTTTTCGGTTGGGATCGGTTCGACTCGGTTAAATGGTAATTCGGTTCGGTTCGGTTAAAAGTTTTAAAAATAAAAATCGGTTCGGCCCGGTTCGGTTAGAAAATTTTTCGGTTCAGTTCGGTTTAAAAAGATCCTTAACCGATCGCATCTCTGGACGGGACCGAAAACTGGTTCTTTCCGGCAGGAGCTAATGATGAAATTTTCGAATAGACCAGTCAATAAGTTGAAGGGGGACATGTACAGGGGGCGGAAATAAGTTGGTGTGCGGATATTGGTAAAGATGCCAAACACCAATGCGCAAAACTGACCGAAGATTTGCGCTTTGATTAATGGATTGACTATATGGTCCCTGATCGTTTAGTTTCGATTCAATGAAACACACACAAGTTGATAGTGCTCATTGACCCATACCGAATGAGATATGCCTCATGTGTGGTTGACAAGCTCGAGCGAACCGTCATGGAAATGATCATTATCAAATATTTTTTCCTGTATGGTGAAAAGTTATTACTTTTGTTCTTATTTGTTTCGGGTAGCTTTCATTAAAGATTTGATTATACCATTGAATAGTGTGATACGAACCGTATCTGGCTTTCATAATATTCATGGACTGATTCACTAAACGGAGTGAATCGCTTTGGTAAAATCTGCAATTGACTGCTAACTGTGATTACATAAAAATCTTCTCATGTCTCGGCTGCGACAGTTCTTTTAAAAACTGATAAAAATCACAAGAAAAAGACTTTTTGAAATAAAGAAGAACTATGAACCGAAGGTAGTGAGTAATTAGTGAGTGTAAAACGCTTTCAGTTCGATCCTTAAGTTACTATATCGGAGCAACATTAAGTAGTTTCTCTATTAAAAATTTGAATAACAGAAAAACTCGCAAAATTCATTGCTGATTTCTCATCAAAATTTATCTTTTTGTCTTTCTAAATATGGTGGAATAGATATTCAACTGCTCTTTATTCAATAAATTAGTTTTCTAAGCTGAGAAAGTCGTTTTTCTTATGCCATACCAAACGTCGATAATCATGGCCACGTAAAACATGTTTCCTATTGGCAAAAAATCTCTTTTATCGATATAATCAGAGAAAGAAAACGAATAAAATAGTTAATGAAAAAGACAAAAACTGGGAGTAAATCATTTCGAAGATACTACCTTATTAAACAGCGATTAGGAATAACCTTGGAGAAAAAAGAACTTAAGGCATTCTACAAGAGGTACGCTCAAAGTAGAGGCCTGGATCGATTAAAAAATAATTTTCTGAGACCTATTCAGGAAGTATGGGCCACTTTATTCTTTTCAGCATCAATATATTTTTCAAACACGTATCTTCTGGAGAAATGTTTCCTCTTTAAGTTGATTTATTTAGAAAGACAAAAGAGTTTTCCATTTCGATATTTTTTCATTGAGAATGCACGGTTTCCATATTTTTTGGTTTCAAACAGAAGTTTGTATGTGACAGAATAAACAAATTTATTTTCACCTTGCTCCATGGCTGGGTGTGGGGGGGGGGATAGATCAGGATTTAAAAAATCATTTTCTTTTTTTTTTGAGTAGAGCAGGGTGCGAAAACACCACTCTGTGAACAACTATGATTCCCAGATTGAAAGCATTCTGTTTTAATAAAACAATTTTTAATGTGCAGGGTTATCGTTTGTTTCAAGGTAGTTCAGCTTTGAGAAGCAGCCTTTGTCTACAATATGCAGGTTAGAATAACATATTGACATTCGGAATAATAAAGAGATTCATACTTCTTTCCACAGTTTCAGAAAATTATTTTGGAGTCCATACTGGACTGTAGCTCAAAGCCTAACATTTTTGAATTCATCACATCGATAATATGAATAACTGAAGATCGACGATATCTCACGCCTCTAGACATGCAACTCTGACATGATCATACATTGTTCAAAATGAGATAATTACAATTAGATAGATAAAATACGAAGATGAAATATTTTGAAAAAAACGGGAAAAATTGAGTGTTTTGCAAAAGGAGGAGAATTTCGAATGTTGTTCTTTGCCAATGTCTCACGTTCGTCAAATGAAGTAATTTTGGGAGATCGATAGAGAACACTTCCAATTATCTATATCAATGCAAAAAGCACAATCAGAAAAAAACAATTTTCATATTCAGAAAGGGTAGGAAACTTCAAGCCGTATCAATCCTAGACAAGTATACGTTTGTTGATTTCGAGCGAATATCCTTTAATAAACACAGTTCTAACGGGAATATATCCGATTGGAGAGGGGGTGCGTTAAGATCACTATACAATATAGGAAGTAATTACACATTATCATCCGTTAAACATTATGAGCCTGAATTAAAACTAATAATCAAATTCGAATAATGTGTATGACTGTACTGCATAGTGAGAACAAGCTTGAAGTGATACTTGCCCCTGTTGGTGCTTTTAATCCATTATTTTCGATATTGTTAATAGTAACAAATTCAAAATCAATTCACAATATTCAAAGTTGCTACTGAAACTCTTTTATGATTTAAAAAGTATGATTTTAACTTCTGCCTTTTCGAAAAATTCCTATTAGATAGAAATAATGTGTATTGATAAACCTCTTCCTTTATAGAGGATTCAACTGGACAGAATAATGCAAAATTTTATAATTCGAGATGATAATTTCTTCTCCGAGGATCCGGTAATAGATAACAAAAATTGTATCGACTACGAAAATTTGAATCGAATTAAATGAAGATAATGAAGTAGTTATCAATACATGAGAGCAAATATGGAAGTTTTATGTGTTCTGTTTGAGTTATGAAAATTACAGATAAATCATATTAGTCAATGAAGATGTCAGTCATCGTATTCTGTAATTGTCAAAAGAAAAATATCTACGATAAGTTTTAATTACCATGCTTTGCTCGATTCGTTTATGTGAAGATCTAATAGTTCAACGATAGCAAAAAAACAACTGTTGATTCATCTTATGCTTTATGATTAATGATATTATCCGAAAAAGATAACTCAAAAATCGAGCTCCATCACAGCCAGAAAAAGGAAAGTGTGGGTATCGGTTGTCAATGAAATTATTAAATATTTAACATCTCTTTATTGTTAATAGAATTGTAAATGAGAACATTAAAAATGACTTAAAGGCACACAATATTTTAATGCACACAGACACATTACCATAATACATTACATTAAAATAATAAATACATCAAAATATTGTTTTGTGAACAACACCGATAAGTAAAATCATTTTGATTACTTTTTGAAAGTAGAACGTATCCAATTAAATAATGCTACCAAATAAGTTACGATATATTGTTTTAGTTTATTTGAATAATAAATAAAAAGACGGTATAATTCTTTACGAAATATGCGAGAAGTTAACGAGTATACACAGAATGATGCCTTTAAATATGCTTTGAAGAATTAATTTTTATGAATTATTTTAAAAAGAATAACTTACAGCTGCATTTAAATATTGCAAAAGCGTTAACATATTATAAGTATAATTATCAATGAAAGTTCGTATCAATGATTTATGAATGTACTGTGTAAAACCATTATAAAATAAATAAATTGTTATAGGTAATGATAAAATAACATTAACGATTAATTGAAATAGAAGCATTCTAAGTATTAACCATTCTTGTTTTTTTCTTCGCTCTAATATACTAATAGGATGGTTATGAATTTGATTATGATAACGTTTAAGATTACGAATTGTTAATAATCCAAATATTGACATTAATAAAGGCATTGAAAGGCCATTTATTAAAATGGAATAAAAACTAAGAAATATTGAATATGAACCTGGTGAATTTGAACATATTGGATATGTCCCATTTAATGAAATTGTTATGTCATAAAAAATAATATTATGAACACATATTATCATCCAACTTAAGCATGTTAATAAAATCATTTTATAGGTAATATGACGAGATAAAAACCAATGATGATTTGATACGCTCATAAGATATCTGGAATTTTATTTCAATCATCCTTTTATTTTTGAAAAACAAATCTATTACCTATCAACAGCAGCTAATAACATAAATGATCGAGGTAGCATTAATAAAAGTCCAACAGCATAGAATCTTAATTTACAAACCCATAACCATTTCGATGATGGGTCGATATTCAAGCCAAGTTGAAGAAATCTTAAGAAAGCTACGGTATTTAGATAAGCAGCAAATCGGATAGAAGAAAAGATTAAATAAAGTGAACACGGACTTGATCGAAGTTTTTTACTTATTGAGAAAACAATTACATTTAGAATAGATCCAAAATTACCAATAAGAAAGATTATCGGTATACAAAGACGATGAAGAGATATTTTTGGAATAGATTGAATTCAGCTGCTGTCCACTTTTATTCACACTTTTGAAAGTATTTCGAACAAATGACTTTTGTTTAAAAAGAAAACATTTTTTTTACCAATCTTCTCCAGTGTTCATTCGTCATAGATAAGAAGATTCAAAGAATAAGTCCTTTTCAATATTCTCAATTTACATGTATAATTGAATCCTTCTTTTATTAATCATTATAGCATATTCTTTCAATATTATCTTTGTATATAAATATTTTATCATTTGGATGCGTCTCAGCATTTTTTTTCTCTGATTATGTTTACAATTCCTCGAAGTGCTTTTATGAATATAATGACTCTTGTCTGGAGTCTTTTTACAATAGTTTTTCTCATCTCGTTGCTTATTTATTTATTAATTGAACGACATTTCGAAGAATACTTCCCTCTTCTTCAGGTTACAAAATAAATTGAACTTTTTATCTAAAAACACACATATATGAATTTACAGCCTTTTTTTGATAATCTTTAATATTAGTAGTGAGATGCAGTGCGTTTCAATAATCAAGCTTAACAAAGAAAAATAACTTGTTAGTATATCATACGTACGAAATTAAAATGGGAAACACGATGAGTCACAGTTAATTCTCTAAAAACTGGTCTTTAAAAGTATCATGGGGCATATTTACTCATCATTACTTACTTTAGAGTATATAGAACTTTTAGCAAAGAAATATTAAATAAATATTTTAATTCGAAGTTAGCTATAAATGATGCCCGAGAGATCTCATGATGCCATCGACCACGATCTTTATATGGGCTGAGGTTTGCAAACACATTTCTTCCAATGTACACTTTAACATTCATTTTAGCTCTCTTTTCATAAAAGAGAAGAAAAAACGTTGCTGAATATATATATATATATATATACATATGTTTATAGATAAAAAGTTTAATTTGTTTTGTAAGCTAAAGAAGAAGAAAGTATCGTTTGAAACGTCGTATACATGTAATTAATAAATCAAGAGAGATCAAGAGAAAATCTATCTTAAAAGGATAACAATGTTATTCTTGACTTTTTCCCTGGAATCCGGCACCATATTTTACCAAGGTTCTTCCGTCCTGTGTGCGTGCGTGGGTTGGAGGAAACATGATCGATGCTCATGAGATGCAATCACACACCTGCGCAAATGCTCACTAGTTCACTAAAATTCGTACACTGCAAAGCGTATACTCAGTTTGACGCTCACATTTTCAATGCATCACTCAATCATAGGATACACGTTTGTTGAACTTTGAATAGTGTATACCCTTAAGTAGTTTTCAAACTATTTGCTTGATAAAAGACATCGGAATGTATTCTCAATGGAACTCCGTGGCAGTCATATTACACTAGAAATGTTTTTTTATTATGAAGTTGCCCTTTTTTTTGACAAATGAATATTGATACAATAAGAACATATGAGATTCGAATGAACTGAAGTTAGATTTATTTTTGGTTAATAGACGATACAGTATTTCAAAAAAAATTCTGATTGAAGAACGGTTTCATTTTTTAAGAGCGTCCAAGTGCAAGATCTCGAATAACTCCTTTCTTGATGAACGCAGTAAATTCATCCAGGTTGAGCATATAGTCACTGTTGGCATCAGCCTTTTGAAAGTAACGAAGCATCATATATGGATTGGATTTAGGTATAATTGCAGGCATAAATACAGCCAACTCATTAATATCAATCGTCTCTGACTTGTCAAGGTCAAGTATACGAAATGCTTCAGATATATCTTCTTCTGCACGAGATGCCATCATCAATGTTCCCGTTACTTTAGTGAAATCATCAAATGATAGCCATGGTTTCTTAATTGTCATAGCTATTCGTTCAAACTCGTCTCGCTTGACACTAACTCGTTGTTGACGTATTTTGCCATCGGCATTAATTTCGTCAAGGACATACTCAGCTTCAATAATTTTATCACTCTTTCGACGCAAATTTTCATGAACACGAATTCGAGAATTGTCAGCCATTTTTCATCCAAAATCTAATTAAAATAACACGATAAATCTATATTTCATGTATGATCACGTCCTTATTTTGTCGAAGTGACTGTTAAAAATAAGAGATTTTAGTGGCTACTAATGTTTGGATGAAAATGAATCATGAAAAAAGACGAAAGACATCACAACGCTTCGCGTACCATTTTAATTCTTGCACTTCTCTGGCTGCAAACTGCGCCATTCACATTCATGAGTGGATGAGAAGAGAGAGCTACAACTGAGCCATATCTCGTTTATGTTAGTCGTTAGTTTTCTGTTTTATGTATTTGACATGTTAAATATAGCCAGAAATGAATGTCATACTATCCGACGAAATATGCATATTCCATTCCTTACCAGATTTTGATATTCACGGCCATCTTTAGAATTTTATTCGTCGTACAAGATTTTTGAAAAAAATACTCTATTTACATATTTCTTTCGTTTCTTCACTTCTGTTGTTCTACTTACGCATAAATGTTTTTGACTGAGAAAAAATAGAAAAAAACCCATACAATCATCGATGTGCCTTTTGTGAAGTGGCCATGAGTTAACGTCAATTTTGTATTAGAAATCGAAGTAGAGCTCTTCATCTGTTCTTCTCCTTTCAATCAATACAGAAAATTAAACAAAACTATCAATCTTCTTCTGAAATCACCAATAATGCTTGTTGGTTCGATTCCCTTTACTTTCGACTGAATCGTAAATACTATCTATATACTGCTATTGTATTTTGAATATCCATCTAATCATTCTACGCTTGCTCCATATAGGAATCTAAATATAATGGGTCGCTATTCTCAAGCAGATTGCTTGAAATATGTTTCTTTTACAAATATACTTCAAAATAGAAGTGAACGAAATTTTGTTGCTGTTGCCAGTTTCATGATCTGATTAATTACTATTCTCATCAAAAAATAACGTAAAACAGTTTCGATAATTGTGACTGAATAGTTACTATATTTAGAAATAATAAAATGAATGTAATACGTTAAAATATGTTGTATCCAGTAGACCAAACGCACTGGCAATGACTTAGGTATATTGATTCTTTTTTCAGTATATTTTTCAGTAAAAGCAAACGTGAAACAGAATAGAAACGTTCTTGCGGTACATGAATACTCGATTGATCACCTCCTATGAAACAATTAATAAAACAGTATAGCACAATGTTTTTCAGCATATCTGATTAGACTAAAAAACCAAACTAGGCGCGTAAGTAACATTTTGACCATCACATTTGAATAATATTCTTCCACCTTCATCCACACCCTCATTTCAGCAGGGTTGTCACTCTCCGTTTTTTCAGCGATGATTGATACATCTGATGTTCATAGCAGAGATCCGAGACTCGCCTCGCCTCACCTCGTGGCGGTGAGAGGCGAGACGAGGCCGCATTTTCTACACAACGGCGAGCACGAGTTGACTTTGTAACTCGCCGAGTGGACTCGACTATACTTAGACTGTTATTTTTGATGAATACATGGCAAATCCTTCAGGATATCTTTCGGTTTTATGCAGCTCTTTCTGAGCGTGTCAATTTGTAGTGAAGTTTATCAAATCCGGACAATAAATTAGTTTGCAGGATGTCTCAGCTATCAGCTTAAAAAAGAAAACTGTATATCTCTACAGAGTGATGAACAGATTATCTGATGTTTTGCGTGATGGTAGAGGATACTTGCAAGTTTATATTCAAGTGGTAGCAGCTTATTAACACACTTCAAATCTAGCACCATCTAATTACTTGAACACAGAATTTGACCTTTTCCAACACACTTCTGTCAATCATCAACCACAAAAAATAGAAACGTATCCCAAAGTTTATTCACAGATTCCATTTTTTAGAGATTTTTATACTGATCATTTTGGTTAAAAAATTGTTCTATTCTCATCAAGAACTAACGGTATCAGTCAAAGTACTAGAAAATGTCGATGCTTTGACTATCACTATTTGCTGTTCTCCAGAATTTTGACTTGGGGAACACCTTTTCTTGATGAACATGGAACATCTATTAGCCAAAATGATCAGTTAATAAGACCTCTAAAAATATGATTTGTCAGTAAGTTCTGGAGTAGCATTGCTATTTAGTTCACTGTCCAAAGAAGTACTCTATCAAACTTTAACTAACGTCACTGGTGTTTTCAGATCTTGTTAGTGTAAAAAGATTTGAGAGGATTTTGTGAAGTTAGATAGAATAGAGAAAACTCGAGGATTCAAATAAAGTATTACATAGTTTTGAAAATCTAAGAATAGATGAATTCGCATCAGATTATAGAAACTCTAAATTTATCGTATATCTTTCGCATAGAAATATGAACTTTTCTCTTTTAAATTAGTGATAACAATTCTAATTGATGTTATAAAACCTTTTACTGATGGCTAAAAACTTTGAAGTATCTTCACCATTAGAAAAAAATTAGTTCATTTGATAATAATCCTGTGCAGCTTTGCAGTTTTCTTTTTCCTAGATGAGTTTCAGCACACTCTGGATACATGAATATTTAATTATTGAATCTAGTCCAACTATTGCACTGATGCAGTTCTCAGACCATTGTTTTTACGCTTAGTAAAAAATGAATGATCTTTATTTATTTGATTTTCATTCATATGTTTGTTCTTATAACTTATTGAAATGTATAAAATGTTCTTTATTTGATTTTATAAAATAAAAAGATGGTGATTGCTATGGGTGATTGAACAACTACCTAAAAATAACTATTTTGTTATAAACTATAAGCGAGGTGAGGCGGTGATGAGTCCGAGTTTGAGAAGGCAAGGCGAGGCGAGGCAGCAATTAGCAATTCGCCAGCATGGCAAGGCGGTGACGAGTCGCTTTTTTAATTGACTCGCGGATCTTGGTTCATAGCGGATTTCAAATTGTGAATGAAATCTTCCGGGTTTTATAACAACTTTTACATGAGAGATTTAGTATATCCTTTTGTCTATAAGTGTCGTGTTAGAAACTAGGCGCTGCTTCGCATCTATTGGCCAGAATATCACGATATTAAAACTTGAGAATATATTAAAATACTCTATCACAGGGTCTAGTACGTGCTCTTTATCTAGAACCCGAGCAAGATTGTGTGAGAATAAAATAAAATTTTGAAGTAGAGTTATCTTTACCGTCGACATGAATCGAACTTTGATACTTACTTTTCAAAGTAAGACGGGTGCGCAACTTGTTATTTTAGCACAGAAAATTCTTCCGATATTGATGAGTTATTACCTATTCAAACTTTTATGAACAAATAATAACACCATACTTAAACTTCGAAACGTGTAACAAGCGTTTAAAGAAACATGGACACTAGGAGAAACTGGGACCCGGAGAAGAAAAGACATACTTTTGAACAGTCGATTCGCATGAGAATAGGAAGAATACGAAATAATTTTCTGAAAGAGACGTAAATTGTATTTTTTTGCGCTCAAGGAGCCATGCTATATCCAATAATCTCAGAAAAGAAATCATTATTCGTAAGTAGCTCTGAACTTCGTAACTAATATTGAAAAACAATTATTAAACAGTGGGTCTGTTTATACTAGTGTGTTCAATAGAACACTTGAAGACAGCCAAATCAGTTACAATTTTGCTTTTAGTCTACACTCATGCAAAAGCCTGTAGGATATGCATGGCAAAATGTTACTCAGTGTCTATTTGTTTCAAATACAATACTTGAGAAGTATACCATCTATTAGTTATTTTCCTGGCTTCATTCTCTATGGAAAGTGGTTTTTTAGTAAATCATGATAAGTTTCTCATACATTTATGGGATGAATTACATTTCTTGCACTATCCAGTTGTAAGTGATGATCCATGGGCGAGGGTTGCTGATCTAGAACATTCTTAATAACTGTCGTTAATTGCTTTCGGATTTTCTTCCCTATCAAATAATGTATTGCCGTTGTTTCTTATACTCATTTTAGTTTTCATGATTTTTTAGGATGAGAATCATCTTTTATTATGGAAATAATCATCAGATTGATATTGATTGCTTTGAGTTCAATCAGCTTTTTCCTCCAGATACAGTTGTTTTCCAGATAGTGTTCAAGTGACGTATCTTCGATATTAAGTTTTATGTTTAATTATTAATTGTTAGCTTTGGTGGCATGAGAAACGAAGACCGAATAGCAAGTGAAGGAATACGTATTCATTGTACAAGGCTCTTCTCAAGATTGAAATCGTTCATTCTAATTCATCGATGAATTATATTATATGAAAGTGTTTAGGATCGTATCTGATCTTTCGGTATTTTGTATAAATCTCGAACAAACAATGAATCGAAGAAAAAATCTCGAATAGAATAATCTTGAAAGACGAAATCTCGAAAATTCCCCGTTAAGAAATCAAAAAATTCGAAAGAATCAATCATCTAAAGCAAAAGTGTCGAAAAATTAAAATATCGAAAGAAAAATTGTTGAATTGCTTTCGGTACAGGATAAATATGATTATAAATATAAAATAGCATGTGAGTATGATTCAAATTTTATTTTAAAAATTTATGACAATAATTCTACGAAAATGGAGGGTGTGGGTGTGTGTTGAAGGAGTATTCACAAATACATCCACACCCTTATCGAAATCGATTGAGTCCATAATCTAGACGACAATAATTATCGAATTTCGCTAAGAGAAAAAATTGTCATTACTTATTCGCTTCTCTAACTGTAGAAGCAATAGCAAGAGCTACTCTAGAAAGATTTGGCTTGGCAAGCTCGCATCGTGATAAATTTGATTAATCAGCATTGCCTCTCCACAAACTCGAGTTTTAATATTTGAACATATCTTGTCAATCTCTAATTGCTTAGGGTCAGGCATATGAGTATGAGTATTTTCCGTGTATTTAAAAGGCTGATCATTAGAGTTCAGGTGAACGCCCACCTTGCACAACTTAATCTCGCATACCCAGTAACTGACTTTCGCGATGGTTGTTTTGTTAATAAATATGACCACGGATAACAAGAATACGTTTTTTCTTATAACTAATAAGAAATAAGATTGCAGGTGTGTTATCTGAATCGTTTGATGACATGGTTGCGGGTGTGGGTGTAAACAAAACGAAAAAAGTCAAAAATAGACGTAAAAGAATATTGTGTTTATATGAAAAATTCGTCAAGAGTTGAATGAATGTATATAGCTTGTGCGATATGCATATTGCAACAAAATAGAAGAGGAAAAAGAAGCATTATTTTAGAACACAGACCGCAAGAACAGACGAGATGAAAATAAAAGAAAGCAGTGCCACTCATACAATATCAGTTTTAAACTGGTCAAGCCCTAGTCAAAATCTTTGAGGTTTCTGCACAAGATCCTTACCAGATTTGGTCAAGATCCTGCGAGGATTCGTAGTTTTTTCCTGAGGAAACAGCGTTATCCTGAAAAAAGCGTGTAGCCACTAAGTACGCCGGATCCTGCCAGGATTAAAACGAGGTTTTCAAAGATCCTGATAGGTTTATCATTGCTTTTGAAACAGGATTAAGCCAGGAAACCTCTGTTCCCTGAAAAAAGCATGTAGCCACTAAGTACGCCGGATCCTGCCAGGATTTCAATACTGCAAAATTGAAGAGAAAAATATTTATGATAATATCTTTCAAGATTATACTAGGCTTTCTCGAAGATATTATC
>OENT01002878.1:0-16815 GCA_900239685.1 Rotaria macrura
ATTTGATAATACGATGATTTGACTTATCAGCGACATAGACAGTTTGATCATCATCAACATACAAGCCGCATGGGTTAGAGAGTTGATTGATTGCATTTCCTTGTCCATTTCCTCCAGCCACAGTGATACCATTTCGTTTCCAACTAGCATTCGGATGAATTTCGATTGATGGGGCACGGAGTGGTGTTGCTAGAAGATAGATATGAAAAGAGAGAGGCTTAGATGGTGGGGAGGGGTTGGTGGGTCATTGGGAGGTGCTCCTATGGGGGTTCGAGGGGCTGAACTTCGATCCATGGGGAGTTTATGGACGAGGCGGTTTTCGCACATTAGGATTTCGGCCACGACTTATTTGGCCAATGGGGTTTTCGGTACGGGGAACTCGGCAAATGGGGATTTTGGAACGGCCAACTAGGCCAATGGGGATTTGGGCACGGCGAACTAGGCTAATGGGGATTTGGGACTGAGCCGTGTGGCCAATCATGGTTTCGGCAGTGAGGATTTTGGCCAGGGGGTTTTTGGGCTGCGCCGTTTTGGCAGATGTGGATTTTGGGCTGCACCGTTGTGGCGAATCACGTGTTTATGATGCGCCGTTTTGGCTGATATGAACTTTTTGGGCCGTGCCGGTTTGGCTGATACGGACTTTTTGGGCTGCGCCGGTTTGGCCAATGCGGGTTTTTGGGCCGTGCCGGTTTGGCCAGGCAGGTTTTTGGGGTGCACCGTTTTGGCCGGTCTGGTTTTTTGGCTGCGTCGTTTTGACCTATACGGGTTTTTGGGCTGCGCCAGTTTGGCGAATGCGGTTTTTTGGGCAGTGCGGTTTGGCCAATGCGGGTTTTTGGGCTGCGCTGGTTTGGCCAGGCAGGTTTTGGGGCTGCACCGTTTTGGCCGGTCTGGGTTTTTGGCTTGCGCCGGTTCAGCCAGTCAGGTTTTTGGGCTGCGCGGGCCAGGCCAGTTACGTTTTTATGCTGCGCCGTTGTGGCCGACAGGCCTTTTTTGGGCCCTGCCGATTTGGCCTATGGGTCGTTTTAGGTTTGCAATGGTTTGGCCAATCAGGTTTTCAGGCTCGGCGCATTTGGCCAATGTGGTATTTCGGCATTGTGCGTTCGGTCAATCAGGTCCTTTTCACCTGTGATTTCAGCTAGTGTGCTTTTTGGGCCGCTTGATATCCGACGATGGGATTTTCGGGCCTCTCTTTTGTGGCCTATGATTTTTTTGGGACGCACTGGCTTTTACCTATTGGCGTTTTCAGACAGCCTTGCTTTCCGCCTATGAGGTTTATCGGTCTCGCGCTTTTGGTTCGCACTTTTTGAATAGCACGTTTCGGGCTTATCCGATTGTCGGGCCCCGCTTTCGCGACATGTCACGTTTCTTTCGGAGCCGTCGGTTTTTGCCAATCTGAGTTTTTGGCCTCAGGGATTTGTCTGTGGTCCTTTTGGGCAATCCCGAATCCCAAAATATCCCGTTTCACTCTTCCTGCGAGACATATATGGCAATGCCGAAAATTTTCGAGGGACTGGTTTAACGGGATTCAGGACAAAACCGGGAGAAATAATGTCCCGAATTCTAAAATTCGTTTATCTATACCTGTTAGGCGTTTGAAAACTTTTTTTCCATGAAAAAAATGTTCCCCAGACTGAAAGGGTAGGGTCTGGAAACGGGAATTCACCTGTGTCTTTCTGTCTGTCTATCTGAAACAACCACATAAATGGTTGTTTCTGTGACCCAAATGGCCATTTCTGTGGCACAAGTGACAATTTTCGTGGCATGAGGGACCATTTTAATGGTGCCTACGATGTTTGAATTCGTGGAAGGGAAACGCCGAACAACTCCGTCTGAGTGATGGAGCCCAAGCAGAATAATCCTTTCTTGGTATTAGGCGGCTGCCATCGCAAAATCTCTGAATCTGACGAGTTCGTAGTTAGGTGAGACTTAACCCGCTGCCTCCCAACTAGCCATACAACGAGTATGAACTTCTCTATACATGAAACACGGCTAACGGTCAACCAACTGGGCTGAAGTTGAGGACTCAAATTCTCGGGTGCAAAACAGCCGATCTTATTCATTTCTAGTTTTTAAGGCAGGTTTTCGTATTTTTCTGTGACGATGTATGCAATTTATTTTTAATAATTGAGAGGAGAAATGGTAGTCACCTGCCAAATTTCAGTATCTTTGTGCAAATGCTCTCTTGCCATATCTCAAAAATCGACACATTATTAAGCAGAAAAACAGTAATGGCAGCTTGAAATACACATGAACATCATTACTTTGATGCTCTAAACCGATAATTCCGAATACACAATAAAATTTTATATCCAGGACTTTTGTCAAAAATATTCATGTCTGTGTGTTGCCAACTGCTTTGTCAACAGCTTACTCATTTCTCAAGGCATTAATATCTTTTTCTTTACCAAAAGATAGCTCTGACTTTTATCTACAAAATACACGCCCGTGCAATTCATTAGCACGAAGTATTTCGCAGGGTTTATCACTTGTGTCGCACCTACGAAGAGCTGAGGGCTTGTTTTGTGTGTGCGTTTCTGACCAGTATTTTTGTCATAAAATCCAAACAGATGAACCATTGCGATTCAAACTTACAAGTCTAATAGAACTTGTTTGGTTCCATATTGGCTGCAAATGACAAATTTTTCCTTCTTATGATTCTCTAGACACATTCGTTGGAAGTACAAAAAATGGCTCTGCGTTACCTGCGTTTTCCATGTATAGGATTCGGCGACCGAATCCTATACAAAAGTTCGGGTTCGTTGCACTCCTGCTTCCCATCCGTGAAAGCCTTCGATCCCCCCCTCCCTTACATGATTTTTGAATCACGTTTCTGATCTACTTGAGATCCCTACCTCCATTCCAAAGCCCCTGTTGGGCTAGTGCTCCTCTTCGTGTTAAGCTTCGCTTTTGTTAGGGGTGTCGCAGTTCGCGATCGCCCGGGCTCCCACGAACGCGAATTCAATCACATTCTCGAGAACCCGGGAACTTATGCGTTCCTGAGATCCGAATTTTCAGTAAATCCGAATCGAAATTCTGTATTTTTACGGCCGCTTTCGTTTAGGGAAACTTTCGATAAAGTATAGACATCAATTCAGGAATGTGTCTGAATTATTTTCCGGGTTGCTTCATGAAGTTGCATATTAATAGTACAACGTCAGATATAAGATTAACTTACATCCATTTCGGCCTAATTTCGATTTCAAATCTGTCTTCGGCAAAGAAACGTTTTACCGGGATATAACTATATGGATAACGAAATTGAATAAATAAGAAACGATCAAGCGATTGAATAAAATTCGTTATTTCATTTGCAGTTGTACGAACATTTTGATTTATTCATTTTGAAAAAAAGCACATGATTCCATCGCCTGATCGTTTCTCTTTCAACACAATATCAGCTATTCTAGGCATTACATTCTATATTAGCTAAAGCGGTATAGACTTAGGTCGTGTTACAGATCGTCGTGAAAGTACCATAAATTTTATTATGTTTGAGGATGGTGTCTAGGTAGATCGAAAATTTTCACATAGTCAATATTCAGATCAATATTCTATGCTTTTTATCTTGAAAAGAAAGTGAATAAGCATAAATTTCATAGGATAACGCATGAAATAAATATATTTAAATTTTGTTTTGATTGATTAAATTGAACTTTAATAGGCAGAAAATAGGAAGAAAGGCTGAATGTAAATGGTTCACGATACATCAAAACTTCCATACGTGACTAGCTCTTTCTCTGGGAAGGCTTGGATGGTTTCAGCACCGCATTAGTATTCAATCGAGTCATTCACAATTCGTCGGTTCTAAGAGAGCTGAATTTCAGGATATCAAGAGACGCTGTGAAAAAAGTAATTTCTTCCAAGCAAGCGACGAGTGACATTAACTTGCGAACGTAATCCCCTATGAGCATTACATTGTCACAAACCAAGCATAGAGTTAAAATAAAGAGCTCAGAAAAAATATTCTGGTGCGTAAAGGTTGCGAAAAATAGAATATCATTAAAATTATTTATTCCTTTTCTCAAAACTTTTGAAATTTCCTTTCACGCAAAAGTATCCAAGAAGGCTATATACAAAACGCGAGTTAACTTTCAGAAAACGTTTTTATTACTACGTATCAGAAACATTACAAACAGTCCTAGTACCAATCTCCTCCCAAATAAACATATCTTAGAAAAGGAGCTTTATTCTCAAAACCACGGAAAAAAATCATTAATTTACTATCCGTTATCAGTTGAACAGAATATCTCTCTGAGTGCTTTAAAAAACTTGAAAAACCTTGTTGGGACGAATTACAACCGTGGCTGGTCGAGAGAAATAGCTTCTACCTTGCAATCGACAAGAAATCTCACACGCTTTCTGATTCCCTAGAAACAAACCTTCAAACGGTTCCCGAGTTCTCGCGAACGAGGCGGGTTCCCGGGTTCCCGCGAACGTGAACGCGGCGGGTTACTGGGTAGTCGAGAACGCGAACTTGGAGGGTTCCCGTGTTCTCAAGAACACGAACTCAGCCACTTTCGCGTTCGCGGGAACGGAACTCGAAACTGACACCCCTAGCTTTTGTGTTTTTTCTCATTCATTTTCGTTGGAAATTTCTCATTTCCGCCTTGTTCTTGCCTAGTTTTCAATTAGTAGACTCTCTCGGTGTCTCTTATGAAGTTATCCGCTCGTTTCTTTGAAACTGCACGCTCATATTCTTATAGAAACAACTAATTTTCGCTGAAGTTGAGGTATTTCCAGTCTTAATCCCTGTCAGACTAGAACCCAGGCAATTTACTTTCGATGAACATAACTTGTGAATAACCGAAAAGAAGAAATATTGAAAAATATGCTTAAAAGTGTTGATTATTAAGCTCAGGTAACGATCTTCATATATAGTTCTCGGCTTCTTGTTGTCAATAAGATGTTTTTATTTGGTGTTATAGAAAGTGTTGAATCAATTGCAGTTAAACATGTGCTATTAACTTTTGCCCACCCTCAACAACTCAGAGGTGAATTTCTTGGAAACTCCCGTGGTTCTCTCAAGGCTCTCCCTTTCAAAATTCGAACTTCGCACAACGACATGCTATGATGTTGCGACACATAAAATGGTACCAAAGAACTAAGTGCACAAAAACATATCTATCTCTTTGTTTTCGGGCAGATATGATAATTTTAATATGCACATAGATCGAACTTTGAAGGCAGTATGAATCTCCAACGAAATTCTGTCAAAACAATTTACAAAGTCTATTCTTTGTTTCTTAGAAGACACTTGGGGCTAGTGACACTCCTGTCCCTTACTCTTTTATTTTCTTCATTGATCTCTATGAAAGCCTAAATTAGTTTCAAAAATTTTCAAATTTCCAAAAAATAGCCAAACTTTATCAAAAGGAGAGCGTTTTTCTCTTCGTCTGAAATCTTTTTCAGATGAAAGCGGCCACGAGCGTCACTACACCCCGAGAAATAAAAATAACATTCTAATATCAGTTAAATGGTTATTTTCAAACTTCTCCTCAGAAAAATTCGATGATTTTGATTGTTTCAGCAAAATCAAAATTACCACGATACTCAAGCAGACAACAATAAGACATTAACGCTATAAAATGACTACGAGTTGTTTTCTTTTCAAGGCGTTTAAACTGTGGAGAAATGTCCGAATTTTTGCGTTTCAACAGTTGATCTCATTTTGACTTTATCATCGTTAAAACGAATCGAAGTAACAACGTTTAAACGAGTTGATTCAGTAAACGTAGTAAAACGCAAAACAAAATTGGACACTTTTCATACGTTTCAACGCGTTCAAGGGAATCGTTTCAACTCGTTGTAATTAGTTAATAACTACTTCGGTGTAGATTCTAAAAAACATACATTTACTTACGAGGCAGCCAAATAATGATTAGAACAAACTTACGGATTTCTAGTTTAACTAAATTTTCTACTTATATTAAACAAAACTTAGGCGCACAGCTTGCACTGATGGTGAAAAGTGATCGAGGTGAAAAACAGCGAAAAAAACATTTGATTTCATATATTTTCTTTTTAGTTAATATCTGATTATTCGACTGCTAATCAATTTCAATAAGACTATTAGGGACATTATTTGAATTTCGTTCTATCAAGATCAATTTTAATCGATTCAAACTGATGGATCGATTTTTATATAATTTATCTCTTTTTGTACATAAATCGATATAGCATGGGCTAGGATCTCGAAGCATGTTATATGTCAGAGGTTGATCTAGTATTTTAGTTATTGCTTTTCATGAAGGAGAGAATTTGGGAAAAACAAAATCAAACTAGTTTTCAACTTAACGTACGAGACGGATGAGTTTTAGCGTCACCACTGTGAAAACCGATTTTTCGAAAGTTTAATTGATTTCAACCATTGTTTTGATTAGGAATCTCATTAAAATGGTACCAGTTAGCCGATTTTTAATTATAGACAATAGAAACAGATAAGATTTCTTCTACGTGANAGCACTCAGAATTGATAGAGTCATACTCGTGTGCTTTAATTTAAATGCACTTTTCTTTGGACAATATATTATGTAAATAAGTTATATCAATAGACAATCCTCAAAATTCATTTCATGTCAACGCATGAAAACAGACGTTTAGTTCATGTTAAAGCAGATCCAATCGTCAAATCTATTGATTGCGCATATTTTAGCGTACTCAAAGATCCAATAGTTTCACGAAATCAGTAAAAATGCGTTCGTAGTAAAAAAAATTATTGTTTTCGGGCGTTCAGTTCTTAAATTAGTGACTTAGACGAGTTTTGGTGCATGAATTTTTTTCATTTTTAACTTCGACCCGTGAAAGCAGCCTTTATAGCACTTTTCGGTCTGCGTGGGTGCTTTCATTATTTTGCAATCACTTTCATCTCATGAATTATCGTTCTACCTAAAAATCAAAATAACTAGATTAGTTTCGTTTTTTCTACATCATTCTCATCGCATAATCTTGATCTTTTAACAAAACGCTAATAATACTAGTACTTTCATTTTTTTGCATCATTTTCATTCCGTTTAACAACGTATTCCAGCAAAATGAAAATCACTTAATTACTTTCATTACGTTTCCATTGTTGTCATCTCATGACTTTCCGTATTGTTGAAAAATAAAAATTACCACATGACTTGCATTATTTCTGCGTCATTTTCACTATATGATCCTCGTGTTTCCACAAAATCGTTTTAATACCCGTGGACTCATTTCTTCGGCATCTATACCATTCTACTGAATTATGTTTCCCAAAAACTCAAAATTACTACATGACTTTCGTTATTTCTGAATCACTTTCAGTTTATGATTTTCGTGTGTCCACGAAATCATCATATTACCGGTAGATTCAGTGTTCCTGCATCATTTTCATTCTATTGAATTATGTATCTCAAAATAATCGAAATCATTTAGATTCATTATTTTCTCATCGTTTGTATCTGATGACTTTCGTTACTGAGGAAAATAGCAGTTACTACATGACTTTCGATTTTTATAAATCATTTACATCACGTGATGCGATGTTTTCGCAAACCCAGGTCGATCAAAACGGACCACCGTAACAGTATCGTAAACGGTCGTTTTCACATCGTATTCCACGGTTAAAAGACCACTTTAAGCCGTATTATGGCGTTTTAACAAGGTCAGTATTAAGGACGTACACGGACACCGTATATACGCCGTGAAACTCTCGTAAAGACAGCGTAGTACTATCGTATTCTATAGAACATACGGCCGTATTACTGACCTTGTTAAACGGGAGAATACGTCGCCGTAACGAGCCGTATTTTCATCGTGTACGACCGCTTACGGATCATTCTGTTCGACTTGGGAAACGGTCGAAAAAGTAGTAGTTTTATTCTTTTTCATAATTTTTATTCTTTTCACTGATTTATTCAGGAAAAATCAAAATCATTTGATTCTTTTCACGATTTTTGTACTGTTTTCATGTCATGTCTCTTCCTATTATTGAAAAATAGAAATTACTTCATTAGATTCCTTATTTCTGCATCATTTACATCACATGATCCTGATATTTTGTGAAACGGTTTTAAAAGAAGTATTTTCAGTGCTTCTGCATTATTTTAACTTCATTAAATTATTTTTCACGGAAAATCAAAATCACTTTATTAGTGCCACCATCTTTGCATTGTTTTTGTCGCATGCTCCCGATGTTTTCACAAAACGGTCATTACAGCGGTGGTTTCCATACTTCATCATTATTTTCTTTACGTTAGGTTACGTTTTCCGAAAAATGAAAATCACTAGATGACTTTCATTTTCGTTCAGTAAAATTCAGGCAACTACTGGAATTATATTTGCTATTGGAAACGATCTGTTCAATTTTAATGAAAAATGGTTGTCACGAGTGAAATTGCTTAAAAATACATCGTTTAAATGGTGAATTCGAGTCACTCCTATACAGCGTCCGTACACATACCATTTCCGAAAAAATGGCATGTGTAAGACAGAGAGGATGTCGAGCGCTGATGATTTCACATGAATATGTATATTATTTACGATGACTAGTCTACATGACTGCATAGAATAAAGGACTCTCGCAGTTCACCGCAAAGCCCCACGAAGAGCACTTAAGGTGAGCGCTGTGAAAGGCTCAGATGCTGCTTGCAGTACTTCCTAGTAGCATTGAATTAATATTAATCATTTCATGAACATGATTTTGGTTAAAACTAAATCATTTTAATGCCATGATTAACGTGGCAGAATCGTGCATGATTTGAAAATAACTGAAAGGTTATGTCCTTTTCACGATGGGAAATGCCATTTTTTTCATTCTCGGCATGATTTCTTCCAGCAAAAGGTTTCATTAAAATGATGTAATTTACATCATTTTTTGCCATTTTTTTATTCTATGGGTAGGATAACGAGTAGAAGTACACATGAGTAACTTCATGTAAAGTTTGAAGAGTGGTTATCAGAGTGAGAGAGAATATTCTAGACTATACTACAGTTATGAAAGTTTTTAGCTTTAGTTTTATAGTTACGTTTAAGGGGTTTTCTATTTTTCTTTAAAAGAAATGCTTCTTCGCTAGAGGAAACATTATATTTTATGAGGTAGAATGAATTTTCCCCATAAAAGTCATGGTCCGAGTAGCGTTGGTGCTAGTGTTTCAGCATCATCAAAGACCTGAGTATGACAGTAGAAGCTACTGTGTAGGATGGTGTGGTTTGGTAGCAGAGAAAGATCAGTAGATCTTGGTGCATATCGAACCACGCTGTACAATCACCATTCATATTAGTAGTCCCTTGATACCTCAAGACATCGTTTTGATGAAGTCGACATTTATGATATCAAAGTCTGTTGACATTTTTCTATAGCTTTGGAATCCTGCATTTACATTCTGTCACTGCTTCTTCTTCCATCGTGCAGTCTCCTACGATTATGACGGCAGGAAGGTGAATATAAATATTTACATAAAAATGACACAGAGTTATCAGCTATTGTGAGTGCGCTTCAGACAATGTAGCGACTACTCACCTATATTCCATGTTCACCTTCAAGAATTCACTTCACGCATGATCGATGCAGATGGCAGGTATTTGTTTCGAGAATATTGCGCTTAGAGCCTATGAATGTGGAACTGACTGGCTAGATAGTGAATTTGAACACATGCGGACTAGGTGACGGAGTGTCAGTTCGAGGTTGACGATGAAGAATTCTCGTGTAACAAATCTCTAATGATTATTCCTACTCAGCAAATTCTGAAGTCGTGTACGATGTGACTCCCAAAGGATGATTAAGTATACCGGTAACTTGTTGCTGCTCTACAAAACTCACTAAAGAATGGCTTGAGGCTCTTATAAACCAAAGGAAAAATGTCTACCGTCTAGATCTAGACCGCTTACGATATAAACCAGAATCGGTAATTACATAAATGAACTATGACAACAATGTTACTGTATGTGTACAGTATTTGAATGGAACGTGTGACTGGAGAAACAGTGTGGAAATAATTTAGCCTCAATGAATCCGATGGAGATTTGAAGGAAATAAAACGAGTCCTTGTGGTTGATACGTGTCTGAAATTATGCAAGCATGTTGAAAGTATCTGCCTCATTCGATGATAACTTTGATTAAGAACGTTACTCAAGTAGCATATTCAGAGTGTGTGTAGGCCTGATCAAATATGATTTATGCTTATCTAGAAGCCCACTGAACTCGGATGCTTCTAGCAACTGTTATGGTCGAAGGGGATCACTTCGACCATAAGACGGAACGAATGGTTAGCACGTCTGCCCGGAAAGCAGGAGGTGCATGGTTCGATTCCATGCGAGGACAGGTTACTATTTTGTTCCTTTCTGTATTCATAGCAATATGTTGCTGTCTCGGTGATACCAGATGATAATGAAAATGAGAATAAGAGAAATAAAGAAACAGAAAGACGTAACAGCATCACTAGCAAATAACATTTTCAGTTGATTTGCTCATTTGTCGAGGCTGTGTTTTCTTTATTGATACTCCTTGTAAATTAAAAATAGCCGTTCTAATCTCGAAACACGTAGATACCAATGTCTTAGTATTGTTCATTCAGATTTCCATCCGCTATTCTTATGTGGATATAACTTCGATTGATATAGTTATAACAAAAACTATCATAACAACACGCACTCTTCGTACATAACGACATTGATGAAAATATCAGTATCCAAACACACATACATCTACCATTTTTCAGGTTTTTGATACTGGTTTTCTTGAAAATTATAATATAGCTTGTCATACTGGAAAAGCATGAAAATCAGTAGAAGGTTAAGCAAGTGCATCAATGGGCGTAACTTTTATCAATGATCCTCTAAATTACATCATATATTATTATTTCACATTGAATAACACTCCAGATAAATAGATACAAGAAAATCATATAGAACACCAAAACAATTTTCAAAATACGCGAAAGAACTCAAGATTTTTCAATACCTAATGTAGATCATAAAAGAGATATCAATATATTTTGCAATAGATTTCTAGTAAAGACCAACTAAAGGTACTGCTTATCGAAAGAATGCGTTGCCCCCTCTCACAATGTTTAACTAATGATGAGATCGAACTATAGATTGATGCAGAAAGCAATTAAACGTTTAACCGCCGTCGCCGTTTATAAACGTCATGGGCTTTATTAATATCGAAACCCAGAGTAACCAATCGTAGTAGATGCTTTTTATACCAGCTTGCATTGAATTAAGCATCATAGACAACTGTAGCATGTGATCCCATAATTTCATAATGGCATGTTCTAGAATCGTGACTTTAAATAGGTATATGTAGCGATGAGTCAGTTTGTTGTAATTTATTGTTTTTCACTTTCCTTTATAATATATGAGATGCACAGGCACCAAATCTTTCTCTTTTTTTCTTCTATATATTCGAGTTACTTCAGTGCATTTTCTTTTGTTTTCTATTCCTGGTTCTCTCTATGTCCTACTTGAGTATAGTGAAGAACCTTCGTTCTTATTCAAGACAAGTATATATACCCATCATTTTCATAAGTAATTCATTTTCTAAATTCAATCTTTTCTGTAACTTATCTAATATAGCAAACGGGTTAATAAATAGTAATCGTACACAATAGCATATTGGAACCATACGTATTTGTTTTATAAAAATGTTAACATCCAGATGTCAATTATCAGATTCGAAACTCGATGAAATTTCATCGAATTCTGAATCAAGTTCTGAATTTACAATAGATTCAACTGACTACAGCAGTGATTCTAATGATACTTCTAATGACAAGTTTTCGCAACCAACAGCTCCAGTTTACAATAGAACTTGGATAACAGGACAGTTTCATCCAATGAAAGTGACGTTTAGTCCTACCAGCAGTGCCTACATATACTTTGACGAAGAATTGGTGAAAATGATTATCGATCAGACAAATCTTTACCATACTCGAGTTGGAAAAGAACCATCTCAGATAACGAGAATGCCTTCGTAGTGGGCCGTAACAATCGAAGAGATGTATTTGTTTGTAGCAACAAAAGTGTTGATGTCGTTCACAAATAAAGAATAAATTGGAGGATTACTGGTCAATTGACAGACTTATAAAAACACCTATTTTCAACGAATTATTCTCACGTTATCGATACACCTCTATATTACGATATCAACATTTCAGTGAAAATACAGAGCAACCCGAAGACGATCGATTGTTTAAAACAAATTCAATTGTATGTAGCATAAGAAGAAAATTTTCGAACACTTTTCAACCATATCAGAACCTTTGCGTTGATGAAAGCTTGGTTCTTTTCAAGTGTCTTTTGATATTCAAGCAGTATATTCATACAAAAAGAAATCGATATGAAATCAAACTATTTCTTTTGTGACTGTTTAACTGAATATGTTTTGGACTTCATCATCTATACTGGGACTACTACTGAAATAATTAGAAACTCGGGACTTGGCACCACTGGTTCGACAGTTATGACATGAATTGAAAAGTATCTTGACAAAGGTCATATTCTTTACGTTGATAATTGATATTCAAGTCCAAAGTTATTTCAGACTTTGTATGAACGACCAACTGGCGCTTGTGGCACTGCAAAGCAGAATCGTTCCGGTTTTCCAAAATTTCAAGAAACATTGCAACAAGGAGAGCAGTCTTTACAACATACTACAAATATCTTAGCTATAAAGCGGAATGATAAAAATGATGTATACACGCTATCAACTGAACATAATTCCTCAATGGTACCAATAGGAAAAAGAAGTTCGAACATCAGTAAAGAAATTCTCAAACCATTATTCATAAAAGAATACAATTAAAACAGGGGTATTGTAGACAAATCTAGTATGCAGATTGCATTTTCAGAATCTCTTCGAAAAACCATCAAATGGTACAAGAATCGTTTTTTCAGTAAGAAAAGACCAAATCATGGACTATTTTCCATTCCAAGTACTTATCTCAATTTCGAAGCTTCGGACAAAAATCAACTTTTTTTTTAAGGATAGGAGGAGTTTCAAAGGTAGTAAGTGTCGTTATCTCTGTTGTAATCTATTCATTTTATCAAGTACTCTCTCGCGCGGTACTATCGTTCTCTTGTTAAATTGTTCTTCGAGATTGTTGTTGGAAGTAATTATTATGTATCTACTAGAACAAGATATCCACTTTTTGACTCTTAGTTGTGCTTTTGATGAGTCGTTAAAAGGTGAAATTACATTCTAATCTCAGTGTTAGAAATCTAAACCGTGCATCTTTTTATTAGATTTATTTGTATCGCTTGTAATGCACTTATCAAGAGCAGTATTTATGAATTCTATTGATACTGCTTATCTGGGATTGAGCTAGCCGCTTATAAAGCTATCTCAGATAAGTTTATATTCAAATATATATAGGCATCGAAAAAAATAGTACTTGAAAAAAATCTACTTATAATTGTCTATTGTTTGGTAGAGCGCAGATATCGACAGACTATATTGGTAGTGGCACAACTGGCAAAATCTACATCTTCCAAATAGCTCCCCTCTCTAAAACTTTGTGAATTTACCGAAATTTCAATTTAGCATAACTTAGTATATTACAGCAGTTCTTCCATCTTTGTTTTCCAATTTTAGCGTTTGAAGTATGTTGAAAACTGTTTATTTTCATCTTACGCGGTTTACGTATACAATCAGTCTATTCTTTGTTAAGATTTTAATCTATTGAATCTTCTAGCAATCGGCTCTCAAGTTCTCTAAAAAAATCGTAAAGATGATAAAAAAATCTCTCATCATTTGTTGCTTGAATGGTTATTTTTCTAAAACGTATAGTTTAACGATCTTCTCAGAAGATGCTGGTACTAAATTATATATTTAATGGCACTCTTTGTACTTCTTCTCAGATAGAGAAGTGCAGACTATTACCCATTTCAGAAAAGAAGGCGGGTGGATACAGCTATTATAGCTGTATCCACCCGCCTTCTTTTTTGAAATGGGTAATCGTTCCTGCAGTATCCGGTGCCCGGAATGATAGACCTGGGTTGATACTTCTCGGTACTTCTGTGCTTCTGAAGTACAGAAGTCTGCCTCCTGTCCTTTTGATATTCTTTAATTGCGCTTTCAGCTGGTTACACATTGCTACGTTGACGAATACTGCAAACGCTACGCAACGCCTTCTATTCAGACCAACGCGTGCTGAATCATGCTTTCTCGTCTTGATATTCATTTACTTCATTTAGAGACACCAGTTCTTTGGTATCGCATCTTTGCGTAATGGTAGTATCTATGGTTGGCACAGCCCCTTCCCAAAGTTACCAAACCTCTTTCGTTTCCACTGTTTCACTTAGTGATAACAATTGGGGGAAGTTATCCGACTTAGCAGTAAAAGTAAAGACAGATAGGCGATACCAACTATCATCATCATCAAAACAACCGAAAAACAGCTTTTTGCAGGGAAAATAATGCAATTCTTGATAGATGTTGACAATTGGGAATCTCATCAGGGAGGAGGATGTTGGTTTCGCCCTATGGGTGGTTTAATCGGAATATCAGAAATCGAAATTTGTAAAATTTTACAATCCTTTTCTCCATAAACAAAAAGTACTTAAAACTATTGATCGATGCAGAAAAAAAGCACACTTACCGAGAGAGATATTTCAACTTTGAATTAAAGACTTGTAAACTAAACATAAGCAGAAGCACTTTTTTTGCAACATAGGAAATACTTGAAATTATTGAATTTCTATTTCACATTTTAATTTACGTCTTTTATCGAATAATTGCAATGCCGTATCCATATAATCTAACACTTCATTGATCAAGTTTTACTTTCTTTCTCGACCAGGACAAATCATACTGTGTTCTCTGCTGAGTGCTTCCTTTTTTGTCGCTGATTTTGAATTAGGGCATTTTCTCAACTAGAAAAACAGGTTCCAATATCCGTAACATCTAAACGATGGCTTTCAAAATCATATTTTCAAGTTTCTAATCGTATGTCAAAAATTATTATATAAAAAAACGAAACTTTAGAGTGATGTATCATTTGGGGCAGAATTTTTGATTCTCCCAGAAAACGGCTAGTGTGTTAGATTTTGCTCTCTTGTTCCTCGGTGGTAACCACTGGAGATGGGAGGATCTTCTAAGTTCTTTTACATTCTTCTAATTTAATGTGTAAAAAACTAACTCAAAAGAAAAATTAATCGAACTAACTTCACAAGAGGAAAGATAGTGTCAATTAAATATTTATTTTTTTCGATTTCATGTCCTTCTCCTATCAAGTGACTAATGAATAAACTACCATTAAAACGCATCAGTGTACGGATGTTGAGCTTTTCGAACACTTTAATGCCCTTTTTTGCGTAAATAACGGGGAAATATACATTAAAATGGGTTACAGTCGTTAATAAAAATTGTATTCTCGAATTTTAAGGGATATTCTGGGTGTTTTTTTCTGCAGTTATTACGTTAAGGACATTGTCTCCAGTTAGGAAAATCGAAAAGGGTAAAACTGCTTGACAGTGATACTTTTTTTAGTGTTCTCCGTTGAAGCTCAAGTTTTTCTACAGTTTGGCATAACTTACTGATACTGATAGGATCCTGTACAACCTACATTTTGCAATTTGGTCACATTTGAAACGATTCCCTTGAAAGATACGCATCTCAGCTGTTAAAGCAACTTTCGCTCTGTTCACATAAAGACAGATTTTATTGTGATCGAAAAAATGAATGATAGAAAAGGTAATTCCGATGAAATAAGTATTTCTCTCTAACTTCTGTAGAATACAAGCGCCATCAGATCGCTAAAATATAGTAGAATCATCTGTAGTGACCGATATAGATAAAAGTGACGATGAAACTTATCAGATCTGTCTGGTACGATCACCAGATAGATCTGGATTTAGGTTCAGATGAAAATCCAATTACTTTCAAGAGCTGCAACCACAATGAAATTTGAAGTAGTTGAATCCCAACATTGCTCCCCTAGAATACGATGTATTAAAACGTTGAAATCAGAAATAACTTATGTTTTTAAAAATTTATTTCGCTATTCGAACAACATCAGTATTAGGCTCAGATGTTGTATGATTTCCAATCAATGAAATTCGATGAATTTCATGGATAGATAGATCTATAGGGTGCGTTTACGAGCTACCAGTGACAGCACCAAAATTTTCAATGATCACTAGCAATGCTGAACTGATATCGGTGATACAGTGAATAAATGAATACGGAAGTCTATTATCATAGCAATTGTTACAGCAGTACGCATTTTCCGCTATCACTGACTACAAAAAGATCAACCTTTGCTACAGAAAAATTTTCACATTGGTATTGACGGTGAAAGGGCAGAGAATCAGATAGTGTACAGAGTGTGCGAAAATCTCTTAATGGAATTAATGTAACCTTGAGAGCCATGGTTCAACAGGAGCAAGCGTTACTATTGTTCTTTCGAGTTAACCAGCACCGCTCAAATGTCACACCTGGATCCACCACAGTTATTCTCAACTATTTTTTGTCGATGTATTCAAATTCATTATACTCTCATATAACCAACATAACGGAAAGAAATCATTATCTTGCACTACAAGTTCCTCAAAATTATACTTGTATTCAAATAATTTCTACAGGTATAAAGGAAAGGAAACTGCTGACATTCGAATTGATTCAGCTAACCTAGGTCTCGATTAACCGCCACAAATCTCTGATACTACTGATATTCAAAGTAGAATTACGAAACACATAAATTCAAACTGCAACTATTTTAATTACACTCATATTTCAACAGTTTTCACAAGCTTCTACACCAAGACGAAGCACATCAATCATACATATACCGATATTCAACTAAAATCACTACGGTCAGAATCTAAGCAATAGAACAGCTATCAAATAGA
>OENT01002879.1:0-16812 GCA_900239685.1 Rotaria macrura
ATCCTATCTCACGGTGTTAGCTGCTTTTTTATAATTTTTTTTGCATAGTACTAAACGCGTTGGAACGCGTCAGTATATACGCGTTTAGACTCGCATTCAATCTTTCAAACGCGTTCGCACGCTCGAAAATGTTGCATTTTGGACGAATCCTGACGCATTCAGTTATATTAATCCGAAACGCTCGGAGACGCGTCGAAAATCAAAAAATGGTTACATGGGAAGTCACTGGACATTAAAAAATTCACGGTACACTAAATTTCATTTTTATTTTTTTGTTGTAGCAAGTCGACCTTAAATAAGCTAAACGATTTTACAAAATACTATGATTCATTCGCCGAGTTTAGAGTGTTCAGACCATGTTTGATGGTGCAGGAAGTATAGCATTTCAGTCTGATTTTCTAGAAAAATTGGTTTTCAAGATATTGGAAAATCAAGTCCAATTTTCTAGAAAATGATTTAAACAATGACAGTTATAGAGTCAATTGTCTGTCGTGCATATAAGTCAGTTGACAGTATTGTGTATTCATTATTTCATCCAGCGACTGTAGTTATTTGATAAATCATTTTTTTCAGAAACTGCATGTTAGTCCATTTGATATGAAAATGCTTATGATGCTGATTTATTCCTTTTGGCTCAAAAGAATATTAGAAATAAAAATTTCTGAATATAGAATTGATTTGTTTTCCCTTTCATATTTTTCAAATAGTATTTGGAATGTTACGCAGTATTTTCATGGTTTAGCTAGAGAATCGTATTTTGAGTATGTTTCTGATCAAAATTTTTTGAAATACTTAATTTTTTTTTCTTAGAATTTGTTTCTCTTCGTTGCGTCATGAAGGGGTTTTCTTTAGTAATTATGTTTTAACTTATATTCCAATTTTCATATTTTTATTATTCATGATGTTTTATGGAACATTTTACTCGCTATTTATTTGTTGTGTTCAACCTTCATTATGAAATGAAAATGAAAATTGAATTTCAAACTTCAACAAAATACTCTAATTGCTAAATTAAATGCGAATTTCTAGAAAAGCCCATATGCATTCACTTTCGATTTTCTTACTAGAAAATCAAATTTCTTATTTCTATCTTCTAGAGTATCGCATTTTTAAGAAACTAGAAATTCATCCCTAAATATCGTGTGGACTTTCCTAGCATATCGTTTATTATGCTCTATAAATTATTTTCTAAGTTAGAGTATATATGATCAACCCAATATCAAAGTATGACTTATCCGGTAAAATCCCAAAAATTAAATATTTTATATTTCTTTTCTCGAACGTAGATCAAATTCGCCATCATAACTATCAGCTAAAATCCTTTTAATGAATTCGAAGAACATGAATGAATTTCGTTTTTATACCTTACTTGGAACTATATCCATCCCAAGTCGAATGCATAATTATAGCAGTCAGAATAAACAACGTAAATGAATCTATTTTTTTCTATCCTCAGTCGAGTTCATTGTCTCAAATTTTCAGGTATAATTATTCTTATAATTTTGAAAAAACAAATAATGAATCATTTCTTTTTGTCATAGACCACATTCATCATCATCATCATCATCCTCTTCTACTACTATTACTTGAGTTATACTCAAAAGGAATGATGTATTCTTTTGTATTAGAACAAGCTGATCACAATGATTTTCAGGCACTACCATTCTAATAATAATCAAGAGCATTGAATGAGTTTCTATTTTTGTCTCATATCCAATCTATCATTCTCATTTGCAGGTATGATTTTGTCGTAACGTTCAAGAAGAATGAATTTATTTCCTTTACTACTTAGAAGAAATATATCATGGTAACTTCCAAGTATTATTGTTGGGAAAATATCAAAGAATCCCGAATTGATGTCTTTCTCTATCTTAGATCGAATTCACCATCTTACGTTGCAGGTATGCCTATTGTTATAAAATCGAGCTACATGAATAAATCTAGCTTTTCTATCTTTAGTCAAATTTATCATTGTGATTTTCAGATATAATTAACTATTGCAAGAACATGAAGGTATTTCCCTTCTCTATTTTGAATCAAGTTCATTATCGCCATTGCCAGACGTGATCTTGTAAGAAAACTCAACCACATGAATAAAATTCGTTCCCCTATTAATCAAGTTCATCAACATAATTCAGCTGCGATTAAAACAAGCAAATTAAATAACGATAGTAAAATTCTTTTTTCTATGTAGGGTCCAATTCACCATCAGAAATCACAGGTGAAGTTATCAGGAAGAAATAGAACAATTAGAATAAATATATATAAGCGAATGAAGATGTGAATTCAAATGTCATTTTAATTTTTGTGTTCTATTGAATATCTTCTTCTGTAATTCATTACTATGAAGTGAATACGCAAACATTTTATGTGATAATTACATGATTGTCTTCGGTGAGTTTCAAAAGATGTAAGATTGAGGAAAAGATCTCCTTGATATATTTTTTCTAGATGGATCAAATGTACGTCAATACATAGACGACATATCAATATCGATATCGATTTTCATCAATTGGTCAACACTCAACGTCCATCTCTAAAAACCGATTTTTTTCTTGTTCATTTGATATATTTTTCTTGAATGTTTTACAATAACTCGTTTGATTCAAACAGAATATATCGAATCAAGTCGATAAAAATAAATAAACCTATACTTTGACCAAGTAAAGCAGATGTCGAAATTTGTTTAATAATATCTTTTTGAAAGAGAAAACTTTCTAAGCATGTAAAAAGGCACATGTAGAGCTGATGGAAAGGTATATTTAGCTTTAGATTCTTTTATGTATATAAGAAGATGTCACATAGTTTGCATATAAAATAGAGATCCAAATGTGTGCAAGCACATCAACTTATATATAGTATTGAATGCTCTTTTCGGAATCGATAAAAGAAAGTGCTTTATGATGTTATATGGAAGCGTATACACATGTGTACTAATGGGTGTACATATTTTTGCTTGTTATTCATTTTGAGAAACAACGTCTCTATTGATGATCAACATGAATTGACAACGATAGATTACAGTTTTGTCGATTCAAAAAGGAATTAATTTATCGTTTTATCTTGTTCCTCTCTATTGAGAAAGAAAATGGCAAGAAGTTAAATATATGTTTGAAAAGAATCGATTGGCAAGAATGAAGAAACCCGTTTGTTAAGATGTTCGAAATATGAGTTTTTGATTGAAAGCTTCGGCGCATTTGTTTTAATTTGAAGGATTTATTTGTTGAGCTATATTATCGGTTGAATCGAAACTACTTGATTAAGTATTTTATTTGAATCAACTCATGTTCTCAGAAGCATCATTGTCATGATTGAGATGATTGATGTTAGATTTTTTTCTAAGTATTAAATACACTATATTTGAACGGCTTTATTTATGTATGCACACGAGCATGTGCAATCAGAACAAAGAAGAGGGATAAAGAGAGAGAGAAAGAGAAAAATTAGCGAACGTATAGAAAAGAACAATGACTTCACTTTATTACGGTACAAAATCTTGTTTCAAAAACTTTCGTGGAGACTTCGGCATATCCCAAAGTGAAAACATGTATATCATATTCATTCTTTTCGCTCTTTCGATTGATGTAATTTTTATCGTGTCTGCATGAACTAAAATATCGCTATCTATTTTTTTCTTGCTGCGTTTATCAGCATACATTTGCTATTTGATTATTAGCAATCTTTCATTTTCTATTCACGTGTATACAGTTTGTAACCCTATATCCCTGACTGTTATATAAGACAGAAGTCACTCGAGCAGAGTCATCATGGCTTTTTTCAAATGTATATTCAGGTTGGACGCTACTTAATAGACTCTAAAATACTGTTTACTGGAAAAGTTTTTAATTAGTTTTCTGAATTATATTTTATAATGTCTACTCAAAACTTAAAAACGTCTCTCATTTTTAATGAAAAAAAAACAATTTTTATGGTAAATTCTCCCATTTATCCCGTTTTCATTACATAACAGCATTGGTTGTAATATCAGAAAATATACATTTCAGAGTATATTCACATATAAAATATTTGGATCCTTGTTAAAACTACGAAAAGATTACATGAAAAGCGGTGCAAGGATGACAGAAATCAACTCCAGCTACTCTTAATTCTTCATTAGGGCTGGTATTTTCACTGTCCTCTGATTCCGAAAAACCGGTGAGTTATTATTTTTTTTGTTGCACGAAAAGGAAGGAAACGAAGTTTGAAAGCTTTCGCATTGCTGAATATTTGAACTATGTACGCTATCAACAATCGGTACAATAGAATAATCATATTTATATGAGCTACTGTAATAAATCTTTGTTTCTTTTCGTTTCTGGTTGTTTTTTCCCCCCATGACGTCACTTCCCCATGGTTGTTGTACCATTTGTGTTTCTTATAGGGTACTACTGATCACTTTGGTCTTTGCATATTATTTCAGTTTATCACGGTTAAGTCTAAAAGTTCTTTCAATCTTTTTACGATAACAGAAAGAAAAGCATTGATTTATCCTAGTTCTCGAACAAAATTATGATGCTTGTCCATAAAAACGATGAAGAACGGAACAAAACTTTAATTTTCTGAATATGAAATGTTTCGTATTAGCTCCCAAGTAGACAAATATTGCCATCAGCATATTTCCTCATACAATAAAAGAGCAGTTAACTCAAAATAATAGGAGCGTTTCGGCCATAGTCATAGCTCACGATAATGAATTGAGAACGCTTCTGTTTTCTCCTTTTTTCAGAGTTTTAAAGCATTTCATCATGTGATACTACCAGTAAAATGACAATAAATCGATAACTTTCCATAATAGAATTCAAATTATATCCTAAGGCATTCATGACAAGACAATTCATGAATGCTTCTTTTGATAAGATAAGTAGCTTTCATTGAAGGAGTAAAATGCTGTTGAAAGAACGTTTAAAAGAACAAGAACTATAGGAAGAGAATATTTTAATCTTAACTATGTATCGTGTATGAAAAATACGCTTAGTTTTGTGTCATTTTCATATGTCTACACTCATTTATCGGAAATACTGATAGAACACGTGTATAAATACTTGACAAGGAAGTGAATAGGTCACTTTCCACCATTAATCAGACATGTCGGCCATGTGCGACTTGCGTCCTCTTTCAAGATTGCTGCACTTTTCTTGTTCTGTTAAATATGTTTTTGACAGTTTTAAACTAAAGAATTAATTTGTTCAAAGGTGTGAAACAAAATTTCATATGGTCGCTCCTGAGTCATAGAGAATGCTATTATTTTAACAATGCCGTTTATTCGATCACCAAAAAATATCTATCGATTGGGAAAACTCTAAGTTACGTATAGATTTGTACTGACGTACTTAAAGTACAATGTTTGGAAACAAGTTGAGTAATTCAGAGATGCAAGTAGTTTGCGATCTGTTGCTTTGACTACTAGAATGTGACTACTTGGAAATACTCTCTCTCAAAATTAAAGCTTTTGATAGTAAGCTACCGAATCTCTGTACGAATGTTCGGAAAATCATTTTCCAAATTCGAAAGCTTTATTATACTTTTACCATAATACCATTACTGTCATAATCGTGGGCCAGCCAACCTATAGCTATTTCAACTTGAGTTTCCAAGGAAAGCTTCCAACACATGTTCTAAAAGCTGTCAAAACAGAAAAATCAAGCGTTACACTTTAAAAATCGAAAGGTCTTCTTATAATACTTAAATATTAGGTATCTTCAAAAACCAGCTTCGGTTTCTTAACATGTTGTCGGAGGACCTCCAGAGACCAGATCGAGGAATAGAGCACACTTTGGTGAGAATCTAAACTGTGAAAACAAGATTGGAATCATAAAATTTTAAAGAGTTTATTATTTTACTCTTCTTTTCGGCTTTTAATGACGCATAACTGTCGCATTGGACGACAGGGGTATCAGTAGAATATGTATACTTGAATAATTTTTTCTTGCATGCTTTTAATATGCCAATAAGCACATCACTCTTATAGTAAAAGATAAATGTTGAGGGGGAGGAGTCACACAAAGCGACATACGTTGTTTTCTTAGTAATAGAGCTGAGGAACATATTGTTCTGACGTAATTGAGCCTACAGCACACATGAACATTCTTGAAAATAAGAACGCGTAATCTCGTCTGATTAATATGTAACCTTTCTCTGTTTCCTATTCCTTTTTTTCTCTTTAGTATGTAAACTTGCGTTATTGAAAAGAGGGAAAAGAGTAGGTGTTTTGTGGGAGATAGAACTCAGTCGGGAAAGAATCAGGTTTCTGCCGAGTTGAGAAACACACTCTGAGAATTGGTTTGTACACAAAGAAACTGATTGCTTGTATTATCTGCGTGTGATACATACGTATATCTATTATCGAGAAACTGCTGCTGACTAGTGCATTTTTAACTAATTATAAAATAAATCATCATAATTCTATATTAGCCGAAAGTTCCAGATTAAACTACTTACAATTTTCGTCCATTTGTTATCCATTATCTTATCTCGATATATTTGAAAAATAAACGAACAAAAGAATTATCAATTAATGTGTACAAATTTATGTGTTTCCATCACTACTAAAGTTTTTTATGACTTAGTCAATTGTACAACGATACTCAGCATGAATGGGTATCCTCAAATTTATTCAAAAAAGCAGGTAAATAAAGGGAGAAAGGGTATCTTTTAGAGGTCTCCGGGTTAGGGATGGCACTTTAACTTTAAAAACTTTAAGTAAAGTGTTAAAGTTAAAGTGTTTTTACTTTAACTTTAAAGGTTAAAGCTAAAGTGATTTACTTTAACTTTAAAGGTTAAAGCTAAAGTGATTTACTTTAACTTTGTTTTTAAAGTTAAAGTGAATTTTCTTTTTTATACTTATCACTATCCGGAATTATTGATTGATGCTCGCTAGGCTCGTTGCAGCCTATGAGACGTAACAGAATGAAAAAATAAACTAGTTTCACTCGACTTTAAACCACTTTAAACTTTAAGATCAACGTTTAAAGTTACTTAAAGTCGTTTAAAATTGTTTTATGTTTCATTTTTTTTGGCGTCTTTTTGGTTGCAGAGGGTCTAGTGAGTATCAATCAACCAGTCCTGGTAGTGATAAATACGAAAAAGACAATTCACTTTAACTTTAAAAATAAAGTTAAAGTAAACCACTTTAACTTTAACCTTTAAAGTTAAAGTAAATCACTTTAGCTTTAACTTTAAAGTAAAGTTAAAGTGCCACCCCTACTCCGGGTCTCAAATCCACTAGTAAAATCGAAAAACAAAAATAACATCTCAGCTTTCAGGACTTTAGATAATGGGCTCTTCAATATATGGTAAATTGAAAAAAATTGAAGTGAAAACTTAATAAAGTTTATTGATCATGAAAATGTTTCATTTGACATCCTATTGAAACGTTCTTAGAATTATTTCTAAAATTGATGACTTTGGTCCGAATTGAATATGCCCAAAGTTGATCTTTGAGTGACGAAGATCACAGATGATTGGTTGCTTGCTTTCTGGAACTACTCAACATCTTCTGAAACATATTCTATCTTGGATACGGCCCTGTTTGCATTTAAATTTCAAAAATCTACTCTTTTCAGTGGTTTGAGATTTGATAAAGAGCAAAAAATGGAAAATTATTTAGATCTTGATAAATCACTATTGATGAAAGCTGCGCAGTTTATCTCCATCGGTAATTCGCGTCATTTTTATTGGAAAGAATGTTAACAAGCAGCATTTAACATCCAAGACTGAGAATAGGTCAACAATCATCTTTTAAGGTTTTCGCCATCGTATATTCATTGTTTAACCTTCTTGTCTCACATGAAAGGGTGAACGCACAAGAAACTTTGGAACTATAAATAAATGATAGCCATCTTCAAAACTTTCCTCTCTAGTAATATGACACACAAAGTATTCGAGAGACTACTTTCTCAACAAAACTTTTAAATCAGTCTGATTTATCTGTAACATAAATATCAGGAGAAGTTCATTACTAAGATTTATGTTCTAGTTAGAGAGAGACAGAGGCAGCTAATTACACTTAGAAGAGAATGTGAGAAAAACTGAAGAGACTAAGATAAAGGCATGGACAGTCTAGAAGGCGAGCTACTCGAAGTATGAGAAAGGAAATCAAGAAAAAAATAAGAACACTTTTCGAGAAAATCGAGCTAATTTCTGTGAGAAACTAATTTGTTCATTAGAACTCTCATTGAACTATAGTCGATATTTTTTTCGTCTTAATCTCATTACATATTGAATCAGTAAGTGGTACAAAAGGCGAAACTTTGTATGGAACAGCTGCAGTTTTTACAAGAAGCTCAAATCAATCATTGATTCCATGATTCGACCGAATAATTCGGTTCACATTTTTGTACAACTAGGATCTGAATATAAAAATTTTGTTTGCGCAGCCCCGTCGGGGCTAAAATGTGGAACTCACATATCTATAGCTTCATATGCTAATAGAGAACACAGAAAATGCAACACGAAGAAATTTTCCGCATCGTCTTGCTCTGATAGGCACCCTATTTTTCATTTTCATTTTCATTGTTGCTATTGACTCATTAGTTTCCATTTTTCGTTGTTCATTTTTCTTAATTTAACATCTTTCTTATTAAAAACTGGAAGAAGCAGCAAATAGTGTTGTGATATATGACGATAATAGAATGCTGGTTGCTATGTCTGTAATAGATTCATACACACGTTTCTATGGTATTTAATGAGTGCGGGGGTTGGGGGGGTGGCATCGGTGCCCCTATAATAGGAGGGCATCTATATTACCCTCTGGGTGGCGTGTAGATTCAGTGACTTTGTCTGTAATGGAGAGGGAGGGGTGGGCAACCGCAAAAACTTCACCTTAAAACTTTGACTCACAATTCTTTTCGAAAATATATGTGAGTTCCACAAAACGTTTACTATCAAAATGATCAGAACAGAGAGCTATAAAAGCTCTGAAAGTTTTAGCAGTTTTTGACGTTTTTGTTGGATGAAATGGCGAAGTTTTATACATCGCCACATAAACTAAATGGATAGTACCAAACTATATGTAGATGAGTATTTTTGTAATACTGATTTTGAGAAACATCTAGAGCAACTAGAAGATATTGTCAATACATTCGCATCGTAACATGAATCGTTCTTTTCACGTGTGAATGTATAAATCTTACGTGTGCTCCACGATGAAGGGCTTATTTAAAAAGAATGTTGATTAGTACTCATTGGACTGAAAATCAATACCATTCTCAGCTACAAAGTTGCATTAATGTAACGGATACATAGCTATTTTCGTCATCCGACGATGCTTAAAATTAAATGAATATTATAGAAAAAAGGACGAAGGAAGAGTGAAACATGGCTGGTCAAAAGAGATACTTTTTAATTCAACATGTAGCTATTTAAATCTTCTTCAGCTATTTAAACCTTGTTTAGCTACTTACTGTGATTCATAGTTATTGAAAAGATACACACTTATTTAAATCATCAGTGGCTTTTTAATTCTTTATATAGCTATTAAATTATTTTGCATTTCAATCGTACCGCTATTGAAAAGTTCTACTGCCATATAGTGCTTCTAATGCTACTAATTAACAACAGTTTTATGACTCATCACAAAAAAATTATTTTCATAACAAATGAAACATATGCTACAGTTAGCATGAGAATTAAGTTCAGATTGGAATAATAGATTTAACTAAAGATAGAGAAAATAGACAAAAAGAAAGAGCGAAGAAAAGAAAAGAAAACAAGAATTTCAACAATCAAAATGCAAATAAAGTCAAATGAACGATATCTAAACGTTTTCTTTGAGTTAGATTTAGTAACATATTTTCTAATTTATCATAATTTAGATTTCTTTTTCAAATTGGTCACCAAAACGAAACAAAATTCTATTTCTTATTTTTCATTTATCTCAATGCTCTTCCATATCACTTGTATGAGTCATATTGTAATTAATGTATCTTGTTGAATTCATGCTACAAAAAAAGGGAATAAAATACTTCGTTGATCACGCTACTTATGCTACAATATCATATAAATATTTATTTATCTTGGTTTTACATTTTAATACTTCAGTAGAATCAACTAAATCTACTTATTTTGTTATCATTTGTTTATTAATTTGAGTTTTAATTATCGATCTTCATCGCTATGAAACAGACAATGACTACACATAAATTATGACGTTTCTTTTATATTAACTTACTTCTTTTTTTAACGGAGAAAGATTGTAGATCATAACACATCAAATGGGCTTCTCATATAATAAACTTGTTTATTAATTTCACTAAGAATAAAAAAAACACTTACTATCTTCCGATATCATACGACTTAAAAAAACTTCCCATCCCCATCGCAGCAGTTCGGGATAGCGAAAACCTCTTTCATTTCTTCAACTAGAGAAAAAAAACCACTCTCTCCTATGTTCCAATGCCCCGCACATTAAAATAAATAAACTGAAAATCTTTTTCTTTTCTTCTACAAAACAAACAAAACAAAATGATGTCCCTTTGTCCCAATCATTAAAAGCTCAATATTTTTCGGAGTCGTTTTTTTTCTCACTTCAAAACATAAAACAAAAACATAAATTAATAATCCAAGCATAATCATTTGTTTTAATATTACACATTTCACCAAAGAATCTCATATAACTCGCTTGCAAAATTTTAGTTTCTATAAATCACATTCTCGCAATATTCATAGAATAATAAAAAATTCCAATCTCAACTAAATTCAAAATTCTCCTGCCACATATATAACAAGAAACATGCTTCCCTGTTCTGATACCGACAATCTAACCTCTTTTCGCACTTCTATTCTTAATAGAATTCCACTCGATTTCACGACCTTTCCACTTTCCTAAAATGAATATTTTTGTTAAGCCAACAAATTTGTTTTACCTTCGCTAACTTTATCAATAAGAAACTGTTTCACGAAAGATCACATTCAATATTTTTCATAACTAATCAAACAAACTTTTCTTTCCATCCCCCTACGAAAGGCAAATCACTAAATAATACAATGAATTTCTGTTACAGAAGCGAAATTTAACTACATACAACATATTTTAACAACGAATAACTCTCTTCATGACGAATCAAACTTACTTTTCCCTCCTTGCTCGAAAGAAAGAGAGATCACTTGAGAATAGGATGAATTTCTGTAGCAGAAACCAAATCTACCTACATTCTACTTATTTTCATACCAATCAAACGCATTTTTCTTTTCTTCCTTGCTCGAAAGGAAGATATTCCTGATAAATAAGATGACTACATATTAAAACACGTAATCTGCCCAAACTTTCCGTCGCCTTCATACCAAATCACTTTCTTCATCAGAAATCAAACACATTTTTTTCTTCCTTCCTCAAAACAAACACAGCTATCAATAATACTCTGGATATCTACTACAGCTACGAAATTTAGCTTCATTCGCAATTTTTCCCCACTTTCTTTGAATTATTATCAGGCATCAATAGAAACTCCAAATATAAATTCAAAACTATTCAAACAGCTGAAATAACCAGTCTATATAGCCATAGCCTTCAATCATCCTTAGCATTCGAGATAATTAGATTGGTACTCAAACGAATAAATAGCAACACGGCGTTTTAAATAGCTATAGAAGATTTTAAATAGCTGTAGCTGTTTCAATAGATACTCACTATGAAAACAACACGTAGTAGCTGCATTCAGTTACTGTTACTTTGGCATACATTCTCAATCTTTATTTCCAACATGTCTGTGACAAGACGGGAAACGGTTGAATCCAAGGACCTTCAGACGCCTATTTTCGAATCAAGCATCGGTTACTTTCTACTGTCAGAAATAAAAAACGAATAAACCACTGCCCACGCTTAAAGTGCCTGAATCATCTGGTATCTCCAACTTTCCAAAGCTTTCAGGTGCGCAAAATGACTTCATATTATATCCATTTATTTTTCACAAGTTTTCATTTAAGCGACTTTTTATTGAAACCGAAGCAATTTGAAGGATCGTAAAAGACAAGTTTTGGGATTTTTGAACTTCTCACATAATATTTGACTTATTGCTTTTTGATTTCCAATTGAATTCCGTGCACCCAACAATAGGGCATTTCTGCTGTAAAAACTGGTACTAAAACCTCGGATTTTCGAAAAAAAACGTTTTTGAAGAAATATTTTTCATTATGTTTGGCAAATCTTCTCACCAAGTGGTAGGAATCTTGAATTTTGGTGAGGATTCTTCTCCATTTTTTTATCAGACCCACCTTACCCTGCCTGTCGCTAAGGACACGTACATCGTAATGGACGGCGGGATAAGGATAGTTTCTTGTTCAGGAACGAGCTACGTGTTCCATTATCGGTACAGCACCCAGAAAATTCAACTTCAAACAGATTCGAGTACTCTGTAGACAACATCCAATACTTGTTAAGCAAAATATCTTGTCGAAATCATGAAAGAGTAAAAAACCCAATAAAATAATGTTTTTGCTAGCCAAGTTTCATGCTAAATTCTTCTATCATAAATTCCACTCATGCTTGGAATCTATACTCAGCAGTTCCATAGTGGTCATACTTAGGGGTGGCACTTTAACTTTTTATGTTAAAGTTAAAGTGATCAACTTTTATTTCTTTGAAGTTAAAGTAAATTTTTCTTTTTTATACTTATCACGATCCGGAATGGTTGATTGATGTTAGCTGGACTCTCTGCAACTTACGAGACGTAGAACAATGATAAAATGAACTAGTTTCACGCTACTTTAAACAACTTTAAACTTTAAGATTAAAGTATAAAGTTATTTAAAGTCGTTTTGAATTGCTTTATTCTTAATTTTTTATTGGCGCCTTATAGGTTGCAGATGGTCAAGCGAGCATCAATCAACAAGCCTCGGTAGTGATAAATATGAAAAAGAAAATCCAATTTAACTTTAAAAATAAAGTTGATTTAGAAGTGCCACCCCAAGTCATACTCATTCAGACAGAACGCCACTACCCTATTATAGGGATGCAAGGGTGACGATGACCGTTACAATCGGTAACCGATTCGTCGTTAACCTGGACAGCCGGCAATCGTGCCGATCAATAACCTCCCAAACCGGTAATCAGTCCACTGGTTACCGTTATCAGCCGGTATTGGCCAGAATTAGCTGGTATAAACTAGGGATGCAATAATAACAGTGGATTACATATCAGCGGTTCATACCAATAACCATTTATAGCCCTGATACACTCACACTAGACGGTATTCGCCTAATTCCGGCGGTATAAACCAAAATAAGACAAATAAGGTCATTCAAATGTGGTAGGACGGTTACGGCAACGACTGGTTGTTTTAACCGATACATCTCTTGTATAAACCGGTGTAATGCAGTTGTTAGTCGGTATGAACCGGTATTATCAGTTAACGGTGGATAGGTTAGCGATCGGACAGATTATCGGCGGAACGGAGAACCGGTGGTTTACCGTCACCGTTGCATCCCTAACCCTACCTGATCAGTCTTTCCTTCATCCCTAACATTTCTTTGAACGAACTGATTGCCGTCAATCTTTCCCTTGAATACTGCGCACTTTTCCTCGGAGAAAAACATATAAGAAAGCATTTCGGTATTTGAAGTATGCTGTTAGAATCTGTACGCTAACAACTATAGCATGCCCAGCACCTCGTTTCTGAAGTTACAGCGTCTTCTTATCGGAATTCTAGCAAATAAGAATAGACTTCGCGAGATGCTTCGATATTTCTTGAGTAGGTGAACACTACTTGGAATAAAAGTGAAGATTTAACCAGTTTAATAATTTTGAACCGAGAAACCGTCAGGACAGAGGCAGAAATCACTTGAATCCGATCGAAAAATGCAGTGGACCGTTCTTCTCGACTAAGGGAAATAAAAACATCGAATATGTCTGGGTACAGATGTTTTATTTTCATTATTGGTAAAAATTTATATGAATCTCAAACATACTTTTGAGCATATCTCTACACAAAGATGAGATTGAAAAATATGATGTAGTTTCATCAGTAGCTACCGAAAATCCAGCAAAAATATTAATCATTCAAAGAGAGACCTTCGAAAATCTTTCTTTCTATTAGTCGACTTCGACTTTTTCTTGAGACTGTTCTGATATACGCAATAGTATAAAGATTTTTAAAACTTACATTGGTGAACATTATAACTACAGCACAATTTTCATGTTGAATCAATAATTTGAAAAAAAAAATGATTTTTAATGTCGATATACTTTTGAGACTTTAATAACGGGAATCTCAGCAAACTCCTTTTTGCGACTTGCTATCCACAATTAGCTTGGTTTTCAAGTAATTTTCATAGAAACAGTAGTAATTCGAAAATAAGATCTTTAAAAATCTCATGTGTGGTTTTCTTCATTTTGCTGAGTTATGGAGATATTTTCATGAAATCAATAGAGAATACATTTCCAAAATCTTGCATAAGCTCATACCTTGCTTTTCAGGTACTCTGTATACTGAAATCAATACGTTGGAAAATGGTTTTTTAGGCAATACCATAATTTCGTAGGTATATTTTAGACTTGTCTTGTAAAGATGATAGAAAATCGATTACAGTGGCTTTATGTTGAAAGAAGCCTCGATATTAAGAGTGTATTAGAGACGAATCAGACCTTGAGTGAAGAAGATCTCCAAACATTTTTCCTTTCAGTACTTTAATTTTGAGATGCATCAGAGCAATAATTCATCAGGAGAATCAAAAAAGATTTTATAAGATCTCTGCATCACTTTACCATTCAATATGCATTATTTTGAGGTTCAAAATTATCAAATTAAAAAGTATGATGTTAAAGTCTCAACGTATTTTACTCAGATACTTATGACTCTGTAAAACCGTAAAGAAGAATCATAATCTGAATACTGCCCTAGCGCATATCACGTTAGAATGAGAAGTCTTAGACATGTATTCTTAAAAATCATTCAAACGCGTTTAAATAGCCCTTGAACATCATCACGGTGCTGTGAGTATGGTAACCTGAAGCAGTTCTTGACAGCTTTCTAGAGACACCCAATTAAGCTGAGCAGAATATCTTGTTTATCAAGCCCCATGAATCCATTTCATTCGGTGGCGTATATTATATGCTACGCCAAGACTCTGATCATCGTAACCTAGGGCCGGATTGAAGTATACAGAACTGTCGAATATGCACCATATTAAACCTTACAATGAAACCTTTGTATTCATGGTCGGTACCTATGCGGAAAGCGGGCCTAGTATTCGTAAATTTATTGAGGAAATGAAAGGTGATGGGAAAAGCTGGACCCTAGAATAAGAGCCTACTCTATAACCTCGTTTCCAGAATTCACTTGAGAATCAATAACGGGTCCGGCAGGATAAATGGCGGTTTTGTATTTTCGCGACAGCGTCCTTATTTCTCATCCGATTCGACCTATTTTTTTTGAAATGTGCGCCGTCTATAGCTCTACAAATCCCCATATGTCATCTAAATATCCAACATAAATACAGATTTTCCAAAGATGAAAAGTAAAGACCTTCAAAAGGTGGTACTTTCAAAGTACCAAAAAGATGATACTCCGAAACAAATTTATCATGACTTAAACGGTGGGCTCGGTTTAAGAACAATCGAAAGATGGTGTCAAATGATCCGACGGTCAGGCACTATCAAATTATCAAAACCACCAGGTGGTCCTCGTTTGGCTCGTACGAAGGAGAACATTCAAAAGGTAAAGAACCGGTTACGCCGAAAAAAAGGTGTCAGCTGGAAAGATATCGATGGAGCTTGACATATCCGAAAGAAGTGTTCGGCGAATAATGAAAAACGATGTAGGATTACATCCCTATAAAAATGTAATCGAACCATTGCTTTCCGATGATCAAAAGCTCAAACGAAAACAATTTACAAATTGGGTTCGAACAAATTTCCGAAAAGAAGACACTTTGAAAATCCTCTTTTCGGATGAAAACATGTTCAACATTGATGGTGTTTATAATACCCAAAATGATCGAGTGTGGGCAGTAGATCGTGCTGATGCCGATAAAAATGGTGGCATTCAGCAGAGACGAAAATTCCCACAAAAAGTATTGGTTTGGCTCGGTGCCTCTTCCAAGGGTCTCACACCCTTGGTAATCTTGGATGAAGGAACAGTCGATCACACTGTTTATATCGAAAAGTACTTTCCGTGGCCGTAGAATATGGGGATAAAGTTTTCGGTGACGACTGGATCTTTCAGCAAGATGGTGCAATGCCACACAAACATCATTTAACACAAAAGTGGTGTCAAAAGAATTTTCCATCATTTATTAAGAAAGACAGATGGCCACCAAATAGTCCAGATTTAAACCCACTGGACTATTCAATTTGGGATCAGCTGGTCAACAACATCAATTGGAACAAAGTCTACTAAAAACAACACTGATTCAAGAATTAAAATCGTCAGTTAAAAAAGTTTCTGAATCTGTTGTTTTTGAAAGTTGTGCGTGTGGGACCAATCGATTGTATCGCCTTTATCAAAATGATGGAAATTATTTGCGTTAATAAAAATAGTATCATTTTGTAGAACTTTGAAAGACGATTCGTTTGAAAAAAAGGGAGCCCAATCGGACTAAGATTAAGGGAGATATCGGCAAAATACTAAGACCGCTATTTGTCCTGGCGGACCCGTTAGATATAGGAGTTTCACGGCGTAAACCTTTAATCTGAAAATGGTTCTGCGCTATATTTTCACAAAGGAATGCTCTGCTTTTTGAAATGTCGATTTTTTTCAATACTCCGTATTACCACTTCCCAGGCAGACAAGGAAACGGCTGAAACGGCGTTTAAACATACTGATATGTAAATCGTTAAAAATGTTTGATTAGTCGCCAAAAACGCGTTAATCATAGTTT
>OENT01002880.1:1590-16781 GCA_900239685.1 Rotaria macrura
AAAAAAATCCCAAAAAAGACCTTTAAAGGTCTTTTTTTGTAAATCGATGATTTGGAGATCAAGGAACGATATAAATGAGAATTTAATATGCGATGTAATTGTTTTTGAAGGGGAGGCCCGATTTCCAAAGCAGAAATAATTTAATCGGAATACGGTGGTTTCCGACTCTTTTCCGATGCTTCCTTACCGGATGATTGTATTTTACGGTTGGATCCTGGCGGAACTTGCCATAGTTCCGGTTGGTTCCTGGCTGATCCGTGGTATTTCCTTGAAATTTCCGGTTTCCGGAAGTCTCCGGAATATGCAGGTTCCGGGTACGGATAAATCCCGCCGGAATACTGCTTCCATGTTCCGGTGGTTTTTCCGGCCGGAAACGGCAGGAAGTAGCCGGAAAATATCCCGTTTCCTGCGGGTTCCGGCCGGATCCAGTCTCCGGAACGAACGACCTGGGTTTCATTAGGATGAAACTGCGATCGCAGTGTGACCCGTAATTACGGGAAAATGCGACGTAACTAAGCGTAACTACGATAAAAAAATCGCAGTTACGCGTAGTTACGGTGAAAAATTCACAGTTACGCAAAAGTGCGTCCCAGTTAATTGCACTTATAGGTCACAGTTGCGTTGCAATAGAAACGAGAGATCACACAGATTAAGTTTTCATTTCATTTTGATTTCTTCTGTGAGTTTAAAAAATTTTCCGTACACAAAATTAAAACCTAAAATAATAAAATTAAAATTTTTTTAAAAAATTTTTAAAAAATTTATTTACAAAACTAAAACCTAAAAAAAACTTTTAAAATTCAAAAATGAAGGAAAAGAAATATCTAGATAAATCGAAATATAAAAAGCTGAAAAATTTCAAAATTTACGAAATTACGAGTTAAAAAAAATTCGAATTTCGAAAATCATGGAAAATAAGAATCTAGGAGAATCAAAAAATTAACATCTAAAAAATGATTTTAAAATTTGATAAATGATGAAAAAAAAATTTCTTTAGAAAAATTTTAAATAATTTCAGAAAAAGAAAAACAGTTTCAAACATTTTAAAACTAAAACAATTTTTAAAAAAATTAAGTAGGCTTTCTACTGTTTAACTAAAATGACTTATGAACGAAAATGTGACGAGCACTGCTATTTATACTGTTTTTCTGTGGGTAAGTATTAGTGCTCGAGTGTGACCAATTATAAATAACGAAGAATCATTTATAATTGGTCAGTTACGTTTACAACGGATCGTACGATGCGATCACTCCGACGCAGTTACGTTGGTCTGCGTCGCAGTAAGCGTAGTTTCTTATAGAGACCTTCACTACGATGAATGCGGCGTAGTTACGCATAACTGTGGCGTAAAATAGGCTCTGCGCGTAAATGCGGTGCAGTTGCAAAATAAGAGGTGACATGGGTGTGTTTTACAGTGGTGGCGAAAATTCGAAAGTTTCCACTATTATTACTGTTTCATTAGCGATGAACTTGGGCATAATTATAGTTATTTCATTTTTTACATCAGCCTAATAAAGGCTTATCATTCCACTAGTATTTACATCGTGTGCTCATCTGTAGCTCTCGTGCTACACACTTATGATAGTATACAACTTGCTAGAGCTTTGTTAAGGCCAAGTGAGATAATGCCAGTGATTTATGTGAGCTCCAAAATGAAGAGTAAACGAAAGAGTAAAATTTTGTTGAAAGGAACTATTATTATAGTCACGATGATCACTAGTAGGGTGCGGGTGTGGATGAACTTAAACCTACCACATTGACATCTACACCCCACTCTATTAACCTGATGAAGTTACTAACTATTGATTAAATCATAGATCACTTAAATAGACACCCAGTGGGACTGGCACTTAGCTCACTAGCATTCGTGCAAACCTAATGCACTGCTAACTCTATATATCTTATAATGACTTAGAAAGGGTACCCCTATTTATTCTATAATGACTTATGGAGGGTATTCCTATATATCCTGTAATGACTAACATAGATATTCACTCAGAATGACACTGGTGCATACACAATCTTCTTTCATTGAGCATCATAACTAATATGTGTAGTTTGTTTAATAGTTCAACTAAATGGCACAATAGACTATACTTATATTCTATAGCGAGGACGCTATTGTACTTTTAGAATTGAGTATATATTGCAAGTACGTTGTTTTCGTTCTTCTCATTTATGAAATAGATTATTTAGCATCGATGATTTGGTCTACTCTGAAATAAGATCGTAAGCAGTCTTGATTAGGGGTGGCACTTTAACTTTAAAGTAAAGTTAAAGTTAAAGTGAATTTTCTTTTTTGTATTTATCACTACACGGACTGGTTGATTGATACTCGTTAGACCCTCTGCAACCTATAAGAAGACAAAAAAATGAAAAATAAAACAATTTAAAACGACTTTAAATAACTTTATACGTTGATCTTAAAGTTTAAAGTGGTTTAAAGTTGAGTGAAACTAGTTTATTTTTTCATTCTATTATGTCTGATAGGTTGCAGCGAGCTTAGCGAGCATCAATCAATCATTCCGGATAGTGATAAGTATAAAAAAGAAAATTCACTTTAACTTTAACACTTTACTTAAAGTTTTTAAAGTTAAAGTGCCACCCCTAGTCTTGATTCGTATTTCGGATAGATTTAGCATCGGAATCTTTTGTGAATCGTTTTGTTCAGGAATAAATATATTAGCATTGGGATTCATTTATTGTTGTTCGATCAAAATCGCTGTTGGGTGAAATATAATCGTCGTTATTTATTTTATCATCAAGACGATTGTCAGCATTCGTACGAATATTTCTCGATATAAAATGGCCTATTTTATGGAATAGAAGTAATAGAGTTTGACTGTTTAACCCTTCTGATTTTGAGTAAACTCGGTTAGAGGTTTCCTTGATAAGAGGACATAGAATATCTTTGTTATAATGATTCAATCTCGTTTCAAATGTATCGAATTTTGACTTCAATTTACCTTGTTGTTCTTTTATGTGTTAAATTGTGTTGCTGATTTTCTCTAGTAAATCCATAAAATCGAATTTTTCGTAAGTGCTGTTCTTTAAACGTGTCAAAACGGTGGTTTTATTTGCTGGTTTTTAATTAAAAAAGACCTGTTGACAAGTATTTTCAGACCGTGTTTGTTTTGGCCGTTTTCTTTATGAAATTGAAAGTTATTCGATAACTTCTATTGCCTATTCATTTTGTACCCAGGACATGCATTACGATGAATAATTACGGCCGTAAACGCACGTATACGATAACGTAAACGAACGTATACTGGGAATTTACGACCGTATACGCGCCGTATTTTAACGTTTTGGTATGCACCGTATTACGGCCGTATGTCGCCGTGTCGTATACGGCGGCCAGGAGCGGCAGTATACATCAGCCACTCGGCCGTATTACTGCCGTAACGACCAACGTAAACGACCCAACACGATGACGTTTGCGGCCGTAAATACACCGTTAGTGACCATAAACGACGGGATTTAACCGTGAGGCAAAAACTCGATTCCGTCCAGTCAGCCAAACATCGAAGATCCTACACTAAAGAAGTCCGGCACAAATCCTAGGCATACAAAAATCCTAAACCATATCACAAATCGGAGATTATAGCCTATGGCAATCAATTGACTCCACCTCCTCAACCTATAAAAAAAAGCGTATACCCAAAATTAAAACTATTAACCTCTTAAAAACATTCGTGAAAACCTGCAAAAATCACTTTTGCGAAAATCGTCCCATAGCAGCCAGATTCACCCCATCGATAGAGATCATGCCAAAACCACTAGCCATCGACTTTTGGATGCTCAAATCAGCTGAAATGGTGAGAAATCCTAAAAATACGAAAAGCATCAAAGATATCCTCTAATTGGATTTTCGTTCAGAGTTGGTTTTTCCGTTTCACGGGACATCGAGGACACTATGAAATGAGTTCAGTAGAGATCAAATGAGACATCGGTTTATGGTTCGATCATTGGTTTCGGTGTCCAGTTTGTATTTCACATATTGAATGTTAGCGGTTTTTTAGGATTAAAATATCACGACAGGAAATGATGCTCTAGTGATGTTTTGAGACAAAGGCCAGGTGAGAGATCGGACGTACAGGTAGATACGCAGGATGTACTAAGAGAGACTACTTACTTGTCTTAATGATCACTGAAGGAGCTGGAGAATCTGGAACAAGGAGATCCAACAGGGATAGCATTGAGCATCCTATCTTGGACTTAGTAAACTCGAAGAAGAAGCACAAGTCACCCTTTCTGTCCTTACACATAACGTTTGAAAGGCCGGAATATCCTGCTTTTGGATTTTTTTCAGAATTTGTTGTTGTGTTATAGGGGAGGTAGGGGACAGTATAAAATTCCTTCAGGAGTGAACAAATGAGACAAAGACTGATGCTTCCATCCTGCTCTTGCTCTGCGGTTTATATTATTAGCATCTGATTTCTTCATTTGTTTGAATAAAATTTTTTAAAAGATCCTGTGTGTCTTCCTTCCGATATTGTGAAAGGTAATAGATGTTGTCGTAAACGACCGTTTACGAAGGAATGCGTTAAAAAGCGGAAGTCGTTTTCTAAACCGTTTACAATCATTGTATCCGATCATTTACGGTGATATCCGACTATCGTTTACAGTTACCGTGCATTTACGGCGAACTTTTACGTGGATTTTTCACGATCACCGTTTACGACGATCGTAATTCATCGTAAGACTTCGTTTATGACGATAGTAAACGGTCACAAAAAACGTTCGCCGTTTTCCGCCGTAAGAGATAGGTATACGGCCGTGGATGATCGACCTGGGTAGAATTCAATTCTTTTTGTTGGACAACTCGAAATTTCTGCCATAGGGTGCCCCTTGCAATGATTAGATTGAATAGTATTATCACAAGTTTGATTTTAGGCATGATGTTTAGTATATCTTCAACATAAAGGATCATGGTTATTATGACAATGAACAGTAATATGATCGTTGTATGCTCAACAATTATAGCAATTAAAAGCGCTTGTTGGCCATTGATATGGTTCAAGTGCATATGCAGCACTATTATCTTCTATTAAGATACGTCTCGATTTAAGAACACATGGTAATTCCTTGTACGAAGAGAAATTGATACAAAATTTGTACAAAGACCATCCACCTTTTATAAACAAACGTACTAGACGTACAACTGATGCATAATGCTACTTCAATTGATTACCAAGCGTTTGCACACACGATTGTGATGAAACATTCAGAACCACGATTGAGTACGATATGATAGTATCTTGATAGGTAAATCTAATTTATATTCACTAGTGCAAATCTACTGGGTCAATTGGAATCGGATATATGATGTTCAAATTGTGTTGTTGCGCTTTCATAATGTAAAAAACAGTTCTGCTTCTTTTTTATCATGGTATATCAACCATACGTCAAATGCATTTCGAAAAATTTATCACCTTGATTACTGATAATTCTGTTGCTGGATGATTATTTTTCAATTTCGCTATATGATACGGAATGATGAAAATGATTAGCGTGACGATATATGCTTGGAACTAGTTGATGGGCCATTGTAAAATGTCTTCATTCGATAGATATTAAAATACGAAGCCACAGTCGCCGATGAAAATTGTGGGTCAATATTCGGATTGATTTTGGCTTGGCTTTGTCGAATATTGACTAGTTCTAATGGAAAGACCAAAAACTTCCAACCTTTTACGTTTAGATTTATGACTTGATGGTTCATATTCATTTAGATGTTAAACAGATCTTTTCTTGTTGTGTAAGCGATTAGCATGATCATCATTTCTTAAAAAACTAAATTCTATAAGCACTATTAACTGACTCAAAGTACTAATTTTAGAATACTCCTTTGAGATTTTACTATTCAACTTTTTATGTTGTCTGACGACGAATAGCAAATTTATTTATTCGAATTCAACAGAAAGCCATTGCATATTCGCCTCTAATTTTGCTAAGTAAATGATCAAAGGATCATGAGTAAAAGGTTTTACATATCTATGCTTTCAGTTTTGGGCAAATAGTAGACCAATTATTTAGTTTTCTTTTATTGAAAATTACATAAGGATTTGCTTATTCATCGATACTCTATACGAGTTACCTAACCGAATAAAATAATTGCATGTTAAGTCGAAATAATAAGAAAAAAGAGCACATGTTGATTATAACCTTGATGGTTATTCATGAATAACAAATAACAGGACAGTAGAATAAATAATCATTCGTGCACACGCATAGGAGCACAAAATCGTACTTCTCTAACTATTTTTTCATTGCAGTGCAATCCTTTAAAATAGCTCAAAAGTCCACTAGAAATCGATAGGATAATCATGATGCCAGCTGAGTTTAAATCATTTAAAATTTTGAACGTAGCCATCGTTGGTTGTGGCATTGGAGGTCTAGCGGCTGCCATTGCTCTCCGACATCACGGTCATCACGTCATTGTTTATGAACGTTCTCATTTCGCAAGTGAAATTGGCGCTTCAATTTCTGTGGCCGCTAACGGAACCAAGTTTCTCGAACAATGGGGTATTGATACAGTCGCGGCAAAGTTAGTAGAATTTCTTTACTCTATCTTATTAAATTTGTACATTTTGAATTCAAAAATTGACCCACTTCTATAAGAAAATGTCTGCGACCTAAAGTTCGATCATTTTTGCTGAATAATTTCTGTTGAATTTCTTTCAAAACAATAGATCGCAAAAGTCTAACACTTTTACTCCATAAGTGGATCATCCAGCTTTATTCCGACAACTATGGAACAAAATTCTTATTTTTTTTAACCATTTCGTAAATCTCTGTAATTGAGCTGGTATCTAGCAACCTGATAGCATATCATCACCCGGTGAATTTATTAACAGCAGTGCTTAGTTTATTTTACCCATATATCAAGGTGTAAAGAAGTTCTAGAATTCTTTGATTTTTCTTTCTCAGATGGTCTGCCACGCTGTCTACATGAAATATAATGAATAATGAAAAATAGAATATTAAAGCGGAAATATCGCAAGTAGTTTACTGCATGATATAGTTAGTCGCAGTGATATAGAATTCATAAATAAATATTTTTTTCTAATGATTTTTTATGGAGAATCTTACGTTTTCATTGCATGGCAATCTCTTAGAATCTTGCTCCTAGTTTTTGATAACCGACGACTTTGCATCTGTCATGGAATGTACATTTGAAAAATTTCATCTTACTGACAAGTCATAATCACTTAGAAGTTGGACACCAATTTTTAATACTAATAAATATGATCGCAAGTAGTGTTCTCGAAATGACGAAGTAAAAAATTTCGAGAAAAATTCCGCGAAGTAATATCGTTTCGCTTTCTCCGAAAAGCGAAGGTAATCATTCCGACAGTTGACTTCGGTATGATCCGTCTGTCTGACTCTGCCTAACTATAACTAAGGGATCTGGCTGACCACCAATGATATAGTGATATTGAGTGCCTATTTCTATCAGGCTTACTATACAGAATTAAATCATCATATCCGTCATTTACTTCATCTTATAATTTCCGACAAAATAGCGTTGACTGATTGGATCAAGAAATGAATTCATTCATTGACGGATTTCTACTCTACGTGCCAGTGGCTTCAGGAACTAAGTCAGAAAACAAACACAGGATTACTAGTTTTCACTATTACATAGATGTATAATTTTGTCAATGTCACTGCGCACTTATCAAAGTTCATAAAACAATGTTCGTAGTCAAGATCGTTGTTTCGAGTTTGGAATCTTGAACCTGATTTGCTTTTAATCCTTCATATTTGAGCAATTTTCGTTTACTTATACTATGAATGAATATTTATTTCATTCTACGTACCTCTCGCATATAGCAGCCATACACTGTACTTTATACGGCGTGTCACATAGATTGAAGTATATCGAAAGAAATCTTCTATTGTCGTAATGAGTAATATAACCAAACAGATGGCTGTGAAGTCCAACACATCTGGAAAGATCATTCAACAGATGACTAAAACATTTGGATTATGCTCGAGTGACTTGATTCTCGTCACTAATTCAAACGCTTACTAAACTATAGTTTTTATTAAATCAGATCTCTTGTTTACTCGATGAATGGTCTAGATATTTTTATCATGATTTTAATGAATCGATCAGCATAGATATTGACTTCTTACCAAGAAACACCTACTTAATTTATCAACAGAATACTTTTCAAATCGATTCAGCTCCATCATGATTCATCTCATGTCAGCACGAACGTGAGAGAGTAAAGAATTTCCACAACACATCATTTTTTTTGAATCTCTGTTTCTTCTCAGTAGTACTTAAAAATTTCAAAGTTCTGGTTGCGATGTAGAAAATACTCATTTTATTATTCTTCAACTTTTGTCCAGGTCGGTTATTCTTCAAAAACTCATTATGCGTAACTGGGGCGATGGTACAATCCGTGATGTATACGATCTTAGCGATTACAAAGAAAAATGGGGCTACGTGTACAACATGTTTCATCGCATCGATCTCCATGAGCAACTTCAGGCAACGGCAAAGACTCTAGGAGTCAAAATTGTGCTGGACCACAAAGCAATTGATGTCGACTATGATCAAGGCATCGTTACTTTCGACACTGGTCTTTCAATAAAAGTCGATCTGATCATTGCAGCTGATGGCGTTCGTTCGTGTCTGCGTAAACTAATTGGTATTGAACCTAAAACGAAGCCATCTACAAGTGCTTGCTATCGCTGTGTGGTCCCTACATCGCGAGTGAAACAACTGGGTTTAACAGATCATTCGCCCGATTGTGCGATTGAATTTTGGGGAGGTTTTGGCATAAATAAAATCGTTCTGGCGCCCTGCTCAGCCGGTGACATTATTTCATTCTATTGCTTCTATCCAGCCGAATACAACGACCGGGACGAAGAAGGCTGGAATTTCAGTGCCACTACATCGATGTTGTGTAATCGCTTTCCTGACCTCGATCCTAATTTGCTGAAGATGTTCGAGCATGCAGAAGATATAAAGCTCTGGAAACTGGTTCTCCATGAGCCATACCCCTATTGGATGAAAGGTCGCGTTGCGTTACTTGGTGATGCTGCACATCCTATGATGCCTGATCAAAGTCAGGGAGCATGCATGGCGATTGAGGATGCAGGTGCGCTAGGCCTTATCTTTTCTGCCGAATACTGGGGCAAGATTGTGCATACAGTGGAGGATGGCCTTAAATTGTATGAAAATTTAAGAAAATTAAGGGCCACACGAGTGCAAGAGGCCAGCGCACGTGCACGAGAAAATCTGAATGAGAGAATTGGCTGGAGTTCACGAATTCATAATGATAACGTTCCATATAAAACAGAAAAGCTAACTATTGATGAAGTTAACGGTTACGATATGAAGGCACACTTGAACAGTCTTGTGGAAGAACAAATCCGTGATTCTAGAAATTGATACTATTTTCTTTTTTTGAAAATTTTCTGTTCACGAATATGAAAGCTTCGATGAAACTGAAACGGACAGCACTTCAAATCAGCGAAAAAATCAAATGAAAACTTAAGCGAACGTTTTCTTATACATATGAGAAGTGTTAAAATTTTATGCAAATAAACCATCCTGCGTCATAATCATCTCATTACTATCGGTGTAGTCACGTAGCGAAATTTTCAGTTCGACCTGAAATCGTAAATGTTTGTCAGTATTCAATGATTAAAAAAAATCTACAGATTTGTGAGCTCTAGTTAGTGGCTTTTATAATGCTAGTTACTGTTAATAAGTAATGTTATTCGATGTTCATCGATATTTGTTTTGCAACTGTTATTGCACGTTCTCATACTAACCATTAGACTTATCGAACATGAACAATAGAAAATAACTATCAAGTGCAAGACACATTTATTTTTTGCTTTCCTATCGAAGTAGTTAAATGAAAAATTGAATAAATGCGCACATTGTTTATGAATATTGCAATAAAACAAGCAGGTAAATGAATCTTCAATTTCAATTTCGTGCATTCTGCAATACGCTTCCTAGATTTTATGACAAAAATCTTTAATCACCAAAGCTTGCATTACCTTCGATTGCTAGATAAGCGTCTTAGCACTGAATAATAGGAATTCCTTATTAGATATCCATGTTTCCACGATTGATTAAATAAAGGAAAAGCAATATTACTGATATTTTTACTTAATACTTTTATTTATACCTATAAATATCTCCAAAAGCATGTGACGAAACTACTTCAGTAATACCATTTAGTTTGACTTCCATAACTAAGGAAATCGTTGGAGAACTAGTTGTCGGTTCTAATTTTCTCGAGTAATCAGCATAGCGATGTGGATAGTTCATTGATAGAGTAGAAATATCACTCTGTTGCAAATACGCCTCTATCCCTTGTATGAACTCCAGTGGAAAAGTCAGATTACAAAGGAACTTTTGGGCAAAAAAATTCGAACCATAATCGATTAAAATCTTCAAAAATCAACGACAATTTAATTTTCAATCAAAATAATCTTCTTAATTCAATGAAATTTTGATTAAAGTCAGATACTTTTGATTTGATATGACTTTAGTCAAAACCATCTTTTTAATTAGAGATATACTTGATTTAGCATATTATTTCCTAATAAAATTCAAATTATCGTACATTTATGATGATTGTACTTGATTCTAATTTGGATTATATTTCACACAAATCCAGTTACAATCTAGCATAATGTGACATAATCTAACTTTTTTCACTGGGAAATTGTCACGAAACAGTATCCAGTGGTACCCAAGGACTTACTGATTGAAACTATTGATCTACGTAAATAGGAGCTATCAGCATCACAATTCAAACTGCTCAGAGGCACTAGAATGACGATTAGTTCTATTATCTAGTTCTTCATCCGTGAAAGTCAAAGTTTTGCCTGTTCTACTACAACAGATTCTATACGCACACCCGTATATTCTCAAGTTTCTGATAAAAATGAGTGCGAGAACAAAAGCTAACCCTAAAATCGTGATTTTTAGTTTTATTAACCGTAGTGTTATGTCTTTATTTCTCTTACTCATTCTCATCTGATATCACCGAGACAGCAACGTGATGGTATGACTACAGAACGGAACAAAAGAGTAACCTCCTCTCGCATGGAATCGAACCATGCACCTCCTGCTTTCCGGGCAGACGTATTAACCACTGTACTAGAAAGGAGTGTGTATTATTCCTTCCGTCTTATGGCAGAAGGGGAACACTTCTGACATAACACGTAGATCCTTCAAAGATAAGAGAAAGAATTTTTAATCCGATGAGTCTTTTGACACTTCTCTGTGGGATTCACTTTGACCAGAATGGCGCACGTCACTAGTTATTGCTTGAATCAAACACGATTCAGAGAAGTACTAAGTGTTAGTATTTTCTAGTCACAAGGGAGAAAAAGGGAATGCCGTGTATCCAGGATATAGGAGATGTCACGGAGATTCAGAGAATATGCACAGGTGAAGTTATCACCAAATTTGAGTATTTCCAGTCCGTATTCGCTCAAGAAATTGTTCCGAAAACTCCTACTATTGCTCCAGGTACATCTCAGCATGCTCTGTCGATTCGCATAACCAGCATTTCAATAACTCAAACCAGTCGTCTAAAAATCTATCTTTCAATTTTTCCGAGGGCAAGCAGCCAATTCCAGATAACTAATTAAAACGTGGATTTTGCGAAGGACCTGTTCCAAGTACCATTCAACGAGCTCTATCCAATTGTATGCTCAGATCAGCTACAGCCGAAGTAGAACTTTTGGGGGCCATACATTACGCTGAATGAAGCCAAAAAACTATAGTTAAACTTGTGGCAAATTTAAGTAAGCCATTGGAGGGAGTTCGTTGAATGGTACCTGAAACAAGAATAGAGCACTTGGAAGAAGTCCTTCGAAAATCCAAGCTTTAACTGCTTATCTGGGATAGATTGTTTGCCTTTGGAAAAATCGAAAGCTAGATTTTTAGACGAATGGTTCGAGCTATTGAAGCTCTGGTTATGCAAATTGATTGGGCATGTTGATATGTACCTTGAGTAAGATTAAGAGTTTTCGGAAGAATTTCCTGAGCGAGTCCCGCTGGAGATGATCAAATTTGGTGATAACTTCACCTACATGTAGAGAATAGCAGATTTTGCTTTTGCCTCCTTTATCTAATTCCTTTCTACTTCCATTTAGAGATGTGCAGTGTCAATAATAGCACTGAAAAAAAGTCACTTTTGTCACAGACAGTGCCACTGATCACTGAAATATTGATCACACAGACACCGACGTCACTGAAATACCAATGACCACTGTGTCACTGATGCACTGAGACCATCGGCATCACTGGTATGTCAGGCACACTGACTTCACTGACATCTCGTAAATAATTGTAACATAATACTGCAAGACATGTGCTTTAGATAAGCAAAGAATGATCATAAACTAGATGCATCTATTTTTCAAAAACATTTATTCATATTCTTCGAAGAATTAGGTGAGTGCGTTATGAGTGAATATCTTCGACAAAAATAATTTGCTGCTAGTTTATGATCATCCTTTACTTATCTAAAGCACATGTCTTGCAGTATTACTAGTAACGTGAATTGAAGATCGATTCAGTGGACCCTAGACTTCCAGAAATCGCGCATGCAAACGTATGAACAGACGACAAATTCTACTGTTTCTACCTTAAATCTTGACATTTCTGAGGAGATGGCCTGGTAAGTTGAGGAGAGACGAGGAAGCAAGAGAGAGATAAGATGAAACTGTGGAGTATCGATGACACAGAAATGAAAAGTTTCCAAAAACAATGACGAAACAAACGTATGCAAAGTCAATGCAACAGACAGATGAGAAGCAGTTCTCGAACCACGATTTCGATTTGAGTTAGGGTGGCTAGCTTTCAGCTTCGAAACTGATAGACTAGGCTGTGGAAAAGTCTGGTCATAGTGACTTAAATATCTTTCAGGTGGACAGGAGGTTGCCTCTTGCACGTAGCTAGTGGATCACGCGGTTCTTTAATTTAATGATTGAGGGATTAAAGTTTCTTATCTGAACTCTGCTTGCTCGTTTCAATTGCTCTGTAACTGGACGAGGCGACTCTGTGTAACTGTTCAGTGGATTTCCCCATAATATACACAATCAAAGTCGGTATTTGTGCTACTAGAATGACCATTTGTGCCATTGAAGTGATGATTTGTGCCGCTGAAACGTTCACTTGTGCCACTGGAGTGGAGATTTGAGCTTTGGAAATGGCTATTTCTGTGACACAAATAGACATTCATGGCACAAAAATGGGCTTTTGTGCCATGTAAATGGTGACTTGTACCACTAGAATGGCAGTCTGCATGAAGTATTACAGACCGGCGGACAGATACACAGACTCAGGTGAATGCGGTTTCTAGACCCCAGTCTTACAGTCTATGGAAGATAACACTTAATTATGAGATGTCAGTGAAGACAGTGTGCCTGACATACCAGTGATGCCGATGCTATCAGTGCACTAGTGATACAATGTCATCAGTATTTCAATGATCAGTGACACTGAACCTACCAGTGGGCACTGAGCGTCCCCATCGATGCTCCTCAGTGGTCAGTAAATTCACACCACACATCCTTATTTCAATTCCTATAAAATTGAAATCTGGCATGGTAAGGAAACCCAACGCATACTGAATTAGGCTAGTCGAGTCTATTTTGAGATTGCTGAGCATTGTGTATAAAAAAGTTCAAATTTTCAACAGAGCGATTTACCTCCAGCAAACCCCAAGTGAAAACCAAATACTTTTAGGCCCAAGCCCTGCGAATTAAATTGTCGTTATTATCACATATTCATACATGACAGTGAATCATCAAAGAACGTATTAAAAAAGATAATTTAATACTTACTTTTATTTACTTATATATATACTTTATTTTATTTACCATCTAGAAATATTTAAAGGTTGCTGAGAAAATATTAAAAACCAATTTACTGAGTGTTTACCTAAACATATCCAATCGAACAAAAGATTAAGGGAAAATTCGTTAGAGGGAAAATTTCAATCTCCCTAATGACAACAGTAATATTTGAAACTCTTGACAAACGCTTGAACAAAAGATGGTATTCAATTAAATGCATGATAAATTAATGTCTGTTTTGATCTGTTGAAAAGTAATGCGAATGAAATGAAACAAATAATAAAGATTTTGAGTTCAGAATTGTAAACACATTTGTAAATTAAAATCCCAAATTTAATTGCTGTTGTAATTTGAATGAAGTGACAGAAAGAAGCTATCGACATTTTATTTTTTCAGTATCAATGTGTCTATTTCGAATTTATCAGAATATCGTTAACTAAATTCTTGCAAAAGCTAATGTAATCTTTTATCATTCGTTATTTTGAAATCGATGGATGTCAGAGAATTACTGACAAATATATCTTGGGATCTCATTAGATACCTCTTTGAGAAAGATTCAGAATATTGAGCAGAAAATGAATGCAAAGAAACAAAATGTTTTCAACATAAAATGACTATCTCTTTCAAAATAGCTACCTATTTTTATACATTAGTTTTTGTATGATTTCGATAAACTTTAAGGAAATGAATGAGAATAATTGTGGCCAAAATATGTTTTACAACGGGTACATATAAGTGTTTTAGAACTACAATTGTATCACTAAATTTTCCTCGCTAACGCAGCTAGTTCATATTGAACCCCAGATTTCGAACTGTTCTGGATTTTTGAAGACCAGCACGAGTTGGATCGACCTTCAGTACCGGTTCCATATATGCCGACTCATTCTGGAAGTAAGCATCTGGCGCTTGAGAATGATTTATCATTAAGATTATCTAGACCGTTGTTTAATAATCATGTCGTTTATTGCATATATTGAAAATACTCGTATGTAACAGATATAAGTAAGCACATTTTCAGAACTGACATTTTTATATCCTAAATATGAGTATTACTTCGAGATGGAAGCTCAAGACCCTTATCAACATTTCAATATATTATTATTTAAAAGAACCTACTCACGAAATATATTCAAGTTCTTAATGACTTATATTTGTTGTATTTTTCAATGAAAAAATACCGTAACTGGCTCTGTATAATCTTTTACTACTGAAGGTTTCTTGCAGAGATGTCCATAGCGGTGCTGCCGCTGCCGCTACCGCTGCCGCGCCGCTACCGTCGCAGCGGTAGCGGCAACTTTCGCATTTTAGGCGTCGCGGCGCGGCGCGGCAGCGGTAAC
>OENT01002881.1:0-16779 GCA_900239685.1 Rotaria macrura
TTTCCTTTGATTTATTTGTTGCTTGGATTAGAAGGATTAATTGTTTGTGTTGTTTGGAGGATGAGACTTTATAAGAGAATTGAGAATGTCACATTTATTATTCTAAAGAAAGGTTTCAATTGTCAGTGTTGGATTCACCATTGCCTATGCGGATTTATTTTTTACGTAAATTATTGATTCTTAATTTGCACGTTTCATTGTGCAGAAAAACATGTGTCAGTGTGTGTTATGCGATAAACTAAATTATATGGGTTAAGTAAAGAAGAAGATTATGTTTAAACTCTATAGTTTCACACGAGCGAATTTCTTCAACAGTTTAATAGTATTAAAAGTGAAAGTTTTTGGTTTTCTCAAGTGTCGAATAAATGTTATTTTGTTTCGATCTGGTATCGACATTGAACTAATCCATATTGTTTTTTGGAAATGGTGTATTTATTGATTTCACATTCTGGAGTGTTTACTTAGTTTGGGTCGGAGGTCAAGTGTAAGTGATTCTAATTGTCATTGCTGGGTTTATCTTTGGCATCCAATTCTCAATTCTATTCTTTTTGATTTCACGTGATACCAGGTAAGGGGTGATATATTATTTACTATTGTAAAGAATTCAGCCATTAAATTGGCAACGTCTGATGCTCCTTAATTAACTTCGTAACTCGTTTTAGTCTGAAAAGGTGCCCTAATGAGCTCTTGCTGGTTTTTTTACTGTTTGCCAATAAAATATATCCTCCAGAAAGCTTTAGCGTCCTAGTTCTGTTTGATAGGCATGTTGCAATCTTTCGTTTATATATCTTTTCACGTATATTTCCATTGGATTTTCTTCTGTTCATTTGAATAAGCCGCTTGTCGAAACAAAAGGGCACATATCTATTATTCTAATAGCAACCCTAAATTTCCTATTGAGTAAATCTTTATATGTTTTCGGAAGAAGTGGGTAGAAGGGGAAGATCCACGCAGATTGTGGGAAAACATAAGCAAAGAAACATTGTCTCAAGATATTGACTGAGATTTTTCTTCGTTTATTCAACCATTTCAGTTTTATTACCGCTTCCTCTACTTTTTCTGCACAACGATCAATTGTAGATTTCAATAACATTTTGTTTGTCAATGCAAAACCTAAATATTTGAATGACTCGACCATATCTAATTAGTGCCCCTCCGTGTAAACCTTTATTTCCGGTCGTTTGATTTGCATGAAGAAAATTCGACCTAGTGTTTTCTGTATGTTGATTGGTTGTCAACTAACCCATATTATACAATTTATATAGTTAAAAGCTATTTTCCTCAATTATCTTAAATAAGACAATTGTTTCGAGTTCTGTTTTAACTGACTATTTTCGTCGTTTATATTTCATCGCTTTCCTGAACGTGATTAGTCCCAATTGACGTTTCGAACTGTATCTCCACCTGATCATAGTGGTGTATGTCGCGTCATTACTTGTTGAACTTGAGGACATGAAGAATCGCTGAAAGTGATCTAGATTTCTCTAAAGTTTGATCAACTTAATTTTTCTCATCGAATATCAATCTATTCAATGCACTAACTCATTTTTATGTTTGCCTAAGTTCAACGTAACTTTAGCATGAGAATCATTCGAGCTGTTACTCATATAGAAGTGTGATTTTTTATCGTGACCAAGACGGACAAGATTCTGTTTGCTCACTCTTACTTTGTATGGTATTAGTGGAATTTTCTGAGTTCTTCTTCAGAAGAAAAGCATATTTCTACTTTACAGATATGAAACCTATTATATCCTGATACAAATGTGCTGTGACTATTTGTATTCCTTAATAATTATTGTTCAACAGTCAATTAAGGATGAAAATTTTGCAAAGAATAGTCTAAATGAGCATTTCTACTGAATAATTGGCGCAGCAATTTGTTCAAGATAAATTTACATTGAATTCACTTTCTCGGCAGCAATTCATTTTACTATCAAGAATATTTAGCAGATGTATCAGTCAATTAAGTAAATCGAATTCTGCATCAATATTACGATGAACTTCTCCTTATGACGCATCATTACTTGTATTTCATGGAGAAAATTCTGTCTTCGATTAATTTAATCATTAAAAATGGTGACGGAATGAGTAATCAAACTCGTATTCAGATTCGTTTCTCTCATTGTATTCCACTCAGGTATAAAGAAAACGTGGGTTACGTCATGTATCAACTAAAGTTTATTGATAAATCAAGAAAATATCAATTTCGAACATGATTATCGTGCTCGAGGACATGACGAACGTGTGATAGAAAAATGTATTTGTGTCGTAAAGTGTTTCAAAATAATACAATATTTCGTCTGGCAGCTATTGGCTTTGAAAACTATAGAGAACTATGTCTGTGACATAGAGACTGAAAAACAACAGAAATTAGAATATTAAATACTTTCAATACTTCGAAATCGAAACACGAAGAAAATGAAAAGAAAACTCTGGTGTGTAACAATTTTACAAGAATTATTGCTTAGTTTTGAAAAAAATGTTTTTGCGGTTCATCGTTTTGAAACCATTCTGACTAGAAAAGTAATCAAAAATCAGTAGAACTTCAACCACATTTTTGCATCGAATGATACAAATCATACTAGCATTATTCGTTTTCAAATATTTTCTTGTTCGCTCTTGATTAGTTAGTGCACAGATAAAAACATGTATATTTTGACGAATTGTAATGTACACGTGTTCCTATTCATTTTTCATTTTAAATCTATTTAAAAATGCACTCATACTTTTCTTTAAATAATGAAATAGCAATCATCGGATACAGATGTAAATATTTAGTCGACAAAATAAACGAATGGTTGAAATTTTTTACAATATAAATTTGGTTTAGAAAAACGTATCTCGTTATTTTTTTTGGTGGATATTCAAATAGACACATAAATAGTTCATGAATATGCTACTAAATCAGACTCAACTATTACTGTCAATTGCGTGTTTAAGCTAATGAAATATAGATGGCACTTCAAATTATATGAAAGAATGTACTTCAATCGAAGCAATAAAATATGAATAAAAAGACAGTATAGCTATGAACAACTTTTGAAAGGTACTATGACAGGTTGCTCATTAGAAGTTGTTCAATCAAGTAGTATATCCATGCACGACATTGATTATTGAAGATTGGAGAAATCCTGTACAATATCGTAGCATCGTTTTTTCTAGTTTTAATGTATCACGTAAATTGTCAATTTCGTTTCGCAAATACAATAAACTAGATGAAAAAAAGTATAACATATGATACTGAATTCAATTTTTATAGAAGGAAAACATCAATTCACCAAAATTATTTCATAAATATTTTTATTTCGACTCGAAATGCATAATTATTTTGCCTTCAACATCACTAATATAAAATTTTGTTGATTTTCAAAAGTATTAGTGATTATATGAGAAATTTCCGATAAATATATTCACAACTGTTTGTTTTGATAACGCACATGTTTGTAATCGAACGTGATACATCGACAATAAATTTACATAAGAATCATATGGTAGTAGTTCGTCTCATATATGATCAATCAATCTCTTTGAAAAACAAATTTCGACCATTTCTCAGATTAGTTGAATTTAGACTGCTGAAAATGTTTATACAGTGTTGGCAACGTTAAGTACCTCAAGCAAAAGAAAAGTACAAACTGTGTACTTACGATCTTGACGAGTAGTGTTTTGTACTGTGCGGAATAAAAACAAAGTTCGTGACGGGTACTGACTAAGATAAAAATATCACTTTTTTGCGTCATTATATAAAAGTCCCTCGTCTTCCTCTTGTGTATGTATTTTACTTGTAGAGGAAGGGGAGCGGTTTTTTTTTCTTTGTTCAATCGAATTCGCTAACGAAATTTCTATTTCTCCTTTTAGACTTTGAAATTTGTAATAACTATCTTATTGAACTGTTCTGATTGAATACTACTTTCGAATATGATTAATGCTAGGCAAGTTTGTCGGCTTATTTAGTTGGTGCTCGGAATTACATTGTTATCTATGGCAAAGTACACCAAAAGATACTTTGTCAATAGAAATAATATGAACCCATTTCTATTCTGATTTAGATTTCGGATAAAAACCCTCTATTTATGTTAGATCAAATCCCATGTAAAGAAATTTGTTCAAAAACTTACGAAATAATCGATTTTAATCAATAATTTAAGCAGGAATAAAGAAATAATCGATTAAAATCTGATTCTGCTATGATTATTACTGCTTAAATTATTGATTAAAATCATATGATTATAATCGATTTTTAATCGGTTTTTGATTATTCTTTTAAAATGGGATATTAATGAGAGAGTAAAAAATATCTAAAATATGTCAACGTTGCATCCCAACAGCTACAATTAATGATTTTGATAAAGTAAATCATTTTTCTTTGATATCTAACGCCATCTAGCGAATATTTTTCCTATAATGTCATATGTTTTTAACTTTGTCATGATTGGAAAAAAATTCGAATGATGAGAGAAGGAAAAATACGACATACCGATCCGCATCAGATGCATTTTCCCCAATCTGTCTATGCCCGAAAACAGTGAACATTTATGGTGTTAATTCGTCTTTGAATCACTTGACAACATACTTTTGTTTTTAAATCATCTTTTGAAGAATTGATTGAGTTATATAAATCTGTTATATTTTCATTTATCATCCGATTACCACCCATTAAAAACATTCCAGTATTCCACGAATATAGTTTACATGCTAATCATCTTCAATTATACGTAAGTAGGAAAAAATCAATACACAGCCTTCCATTGAATATTGCAATTTCATCATTCTCCAGATATTAGAAATGTATATTTTTTCTATTCCGCAGCAAGGAAAAAGTTTTTCAGTCTGTGCCTTGACTCATTGAATGTACTATCAAATCTAGAAGCATTTCTTTCTAATAGACAACTCAACTAACCAGTTTTTAATGATTTAGAAATTGGGATGTTTTCAACGGTTTCACATGATACAAATAAAAAAATGCGAAAACGCAAACATTTTGACTCGTTAGAAAGAAATCATTTAACTAGAAGCCATTCAAATGATCTACTACGAAGTTCTGAAGATGAATTATTTATACCTCATCCAAAAATACAAATAAAAAAATTGTAAGCTCATTTAATTTAGTCAATCACAATGTCACTCCTAATCTCTTTATAGAAATCAATCAGAATATGCTCGTCTATGGAATTATTCAAAAAATATTGTTGCTTGTATTTTTATTTCTATTTTTATAATTGTTTGGTAAATGTATGCATGAACACGATTTCATTTCTTGTTTTTCTTTTACGATAGTATTTCATTAACTTACACAAATATTGAATTGAAAAGTGAAGTTCGAAATCTTTCATCACGGGTGCATCGTAGTAATATAATTTTGATTTTCAATTATTCATTGAATTGAACTTTTATTTTGACAGTTGAAACGAAAATGGTATTACAGAATACTTCGACAGTCATCGAAAAAATAAAAATACGTCTTAATCTTCTTGAGCGTTGGAATTTTTCATTTATTTATAACCAGATAGAAAATTTACACGTTCAAGTATTTCATCTATTTGCCGGTTTATTTTCTATGAATGAGATCTTTTTATATTACATTTAGATTTTATTGAATCACAATAATAGTACTCCTTCGAATACAGCGAAAACTGAACATACGTCAAAACATGATTCTAAAAACACGAACGAAGTCCGTGCAAGAAAAACATTTTATTGAAATTCTGCTGTAAGGGTTCAATTCGATTCTATTTTTTTAATAGAACTTTAATCAAAAAATGAAAATAGCATTAGAAAATATCATAAACCAAAGTAAAGTTCAATGGCAGAAACAATGGAGTTCTCTTCGGGTAACTAATAGTTACTGTTAATAGATTTAAATTGTTTTTCATAATTGTTTTTCAGGATGAAATTCAAAGCGTCAATAAAGTAACTGAAGTACGAGTATTGATGAATCATCTAGAACAATTGACAAACTTTATGAATAATTCATCTGATAAAGTAAGAAGCATTTTTCTTCTATTCTACTTGATGAGTAACATCTATACTTTTAAAGGCATCCGTTCTTCTCAACGAATTCCAGTTTGATTTGGATAAATTAAAGAAGACAGTACGTGAATGTCAGTGCTCAAAAGGTAAATGATACTTGTTCTATTATAACCACCGTAGTGAAATCCCCGTCATATGAGATAACGAGACAGTTTTGATAGATCTAGAAACTGTGGAAAAGAATATGTTTTTGTGAATTTGGTAATCTGCAAAGCGAACCATCTACCGAATCTTTGAATACATTTCTACATGACGGCAACATGAAATTTCCATGTTGAACATAGAAATCTTGAACCATTCAAAACTTTTAAAGTAAACTTGATCTTTATGATTAGTTAAGGTACACAGACAAAAACTGTCTGTAACTTTTCTAATGATCTTTTAGACTACATGAGTTCTAGCAGTGTGTTTATCAGTTTGAATAATTTCATCGATCGAAATGTAGGCGATGATATTTTGATTACGGACATTAATTTTAAAAAAATACTTTTACTCTATATCCTCTGGTGCAGCAAATATGACTTCGTGTCTCTAGTATTTTAGAATGAGTCACGTAGTATTATTGATAAAAGCTATAAATTATGGTATGTGGCGGTAATTTAATCTTATATGTGACAATGAAGAAGTTGTCATCGTTGAAGGATAGAATGTAAGTGTCAAAATTAGTCTACAAAGTCTTTACTTGATAAAATGTTCGTCATGAACATTCTGATTATCCATATTATATCTTACAGAATTTGTTAAATTTATTTATTGGATCTTGTTTCTACGTTTTTTCATTTTAATGAATTCACTATCTAGCGTACATAACAATCCAATGATTTATATACAGTTGAATAGTATTTGATGAAAGGCATTTACCGCTATCTCTACAATCTAGTACAAAACGAGACAGCTAACCGATGGGACATAAGGTATGGCATTGACGATTTATGCATACTTGAGTATAGCTGTCATACATCATAATAAGATGCATTCTTTGAATGAAAAACATTTAAACATGTAGAATGTTGTTTACAACATTATACCATCTAAGAAGTTATTTTTTAACTTTCAATACAATATAAAAATACTGTGTGTGCCATTTTTTTTAAATGTAACTACTAATAATGATTTGATAATTTCTTTTATTTTAAGAATCGATTGGTCCAAAATCATTGTTTGCCGACAGAGATCCATTAGATCAAGGCATTGCTAGTGAACTTGATAGTAAGTTTATATTCATGTTCTTAATTAACATTGAAGAATGAGTAATCTATTGTTTAAATATTGAAACCTTGATTATTTTTCTTTTATTAGCAATCGATTTTTCATTAACGAAGCCTTTCGAAAGGCGTGAACAATCATGAATAAATCTTAATTCAACAAATTATTTTTCAAGTATTTAGTGAATGATATAAATAAATAACTATAAAAGTATGTGTATCACGAATAGAAAATTTCAAACATTACGTGATATTTATTGTTTATCTTTAATTTAAAGTTAAAGAAGCTGATCACATAATCATCTGTTTCTGACTAGTTCAGTACCGTCCATTGTCTTTCAAAATTGTATTGTTGTTTATATTATTAAATATATTTGTTAATGTTGGTTCTTGTTGTATTTTATGTATTCAAATTTATTTTTCATCATCATATGCTTCTTATGATTACCGATGAATATGAACAGTAGCTAGAGTTTTATTTATTTATTTTTTGTCTTGTATACATAGAAAAGAAGTATATTGCTAACAAATAATTTCTATTGTTTTCTTATTTCAAGACTGGAATAGGATATTTCGACGAATATAATTGATTTATTCGAACCAACTATTAATCGTAAGAAGAAAACATAAACAAGCATATTCTATGTTAGCTAGTTTCGTATGAAATTTTAAGTCATGTATCAAGAAAAATTCATGTTTAATGAAAATGATATATTCATATTTCATAAATTCGGCGAATGAAATGTGAGTACGATATGGTATTTCATTTTTTGTACGAAACGAATAAACACTAACACTACTCGATTGAAATGTAAAATGCGAAATGTAGATATTATTGTAAATTATAAGAAAATTTGTTTTTTCACTTCAATTAGACATACGCATGTAACTCATTATCTGTATTTAATACAAAATTAGTCCAAATATGGCATACCAAATGAATCTTTGAGATTGAGAACATAAAACTAATTGTTGGAAAAAGGATAGCATGGCCATGTTTCAAATTCTATAGCAGTGAATTAAAAAAAGATAATTCAAGCGACCAGAACATAATATATGTTTTTTAATCAACTTCAATATATGTCGGCCTATATATTAATATTGTCAAAATAGATTCAACGAGAGCTCAAGAAAATATACGGCTTTCAGCAGGGCTTTTAGAACGAGAGGGCGATGTCTGTTGCTCGTTGACAGTATTGTTAAGTCCTTAGCGATCCACACTTAGAAACAAAATAATTCTTTCTGGCTTCATACCTGTCGAAACTAATTATTTGCCAGATGTTTCTCATTCTAGATAAATGTCAATAAAACGTCGACAATTATTCGTTGGCCTCCTTGACAACGGAACATGGACAAATGAAAAATTATGTGCATATTTCAATAAACATGCCACTATCAACGATGATCAATATATTGTCCATTGTCAAATAATGTTATATAGTGAACCGAGATTTCAAGGTAAATTATTTATGAAAATAATCTTTTTGACATTATATTTATTATTGTGATTAGGAAAATCATTTGCATTTTTAACATTTACCGATGAAGCTTGTGTTGATCGTTGTATGACTAAGCGTGCTACATTTAATGATGATTATGGAATTACGATTAAACGTTTATTACCAGATTCTGTAACAAAATGTGAAAGACTTATGTCATCGACAAATATTGTTATTCGAATAAATTTACCTGGTAAATAATCAATATAATAATGAACGTTTGATATGAATTCATTTTTATGTTCAATAGATCCATTGTTCACAGATGAAAATATTCGTTCATATTTTAGTAAATACGGAGATGTTACTGATTTAAAAATGCTTGAAGAAGAGAATTGTGCTGGCATATGTTTCATAACATTTGAAGATTGTGATTCTTCGGATCGAGTTCTTCTTGATTCTCCACATTATTTAAATGGACAATTACTTTCAATTCATAAATATTCTACACCTGAATATATACGTAGTCTATCACAATTTCGTTTTATCGATGAAAAAACTGCTGCACAAGTTAAACGATGGTATCCTATATTTCGAAATCTTACCGATTTTATGAATCCAATAAAGATTTTGTATAAAACACAATATGCTCTTATAAAATATAATATGGATAAACAAATTTCAGTCAGTAAACAAAATTTAGATAAAGCAAAAGCGAATTTAGATGGATTTGAAAATAAATATAATGATCTTAAACAACGTTTTATTCAATTATGCAATTCAAACGATGCATTAATACAACGTATTGAAAAACTCGAAGAGACAAATGAAAAAAGTAAAAAGAAATATGAAAAAGAAATTGACGAACAGCAAAGAAAACTTCAGTCATTGCAAGATGGATTGATGAATCTAAGCAAGAATTCGCAAACGAGATAGAATCCTTTCATTTGTATATAGTGTTTTTTTACATCTACAATTTTTGTTATAAACTTTTCTACTTGTTTACATATAATACTAAAGAAAAAAGTATTTTTTTCGTGAGAATTGATTTTGATTTGTTTCAATTTTGATTTCTTAAGATCTATGTCCTTGTCAAGTGGTTCTAATAGAGTTCAACCACCTGAACTTTATGTCGGTTTATTTCATAAAAATGCATGGACTCCTCAATCCTTGTGTGATTATTTTCATCAATTGATCAATGAGAATAGTATAACAGAGTGTCAGTTTTATTATTGTTCAAATTCAATAGCCGCTGGTTTGTTTTCGTTTGACTTTTGTTTATTCAAATGATAAAAATATGTTTGCATTTGCAGATACGTTTTTTGCACTTCTGACATTTAATTCATCTTCAAGCTTAGACCTATGCTTATCTAAACGTTATCAAATCAATCAAGAGCATCGATTAATTATTAAAAGAAATATAAGAGGAATTTCCAAGGATCAAAGAGCCGTCACTAGATATATATTAATACATATTGATAAATTTGGTTTGTATCAATGAAAACCATTTATCAATGAAAGAAATCTTCTTCTAAACTTTTTATTCAGATTCTTGTTTTAATGAAAACAATTTATTGGATTATTTTGGTCACTATGGTAAGATACTTAAATCGAAAATTCTTTCCGATCGTCGAACATATCTATTGACTTTTGACGATTATGATTCAGTCGATCGTATTTTTCTTGATGAACCACATTTTGTTAATGATCAACGTTTATCTATTCGAAAATGTTATCATCCATACCAGAATGAATCAATGTGTCCGATAGATAAATGTTTAAATGAAAAATTACGAAATCTTCAAACGTCGATCGATAGCGCAAAATACAAATACGAATCGGATTTTATAAAACTGAAGAAACAAAAAGACGATGAACTTGTTACAAAAGAAGATCGTCTTTCAGATGTGATGAAATCATATATTCGTCTTGAACGCTTACAATGCGACCTAATACAAGATTTGATTAGTGCGCGTCGGATCAATCAAGAATTTAAAATCAAAATTGAAAAAACATTAAAGAACAACAAATTAATTGTTGAAAAATTCGAAAGCGAAATTGAACAACAAAAATCTGTTAATAGATTATTAGAAGAATCTTTTTTGAACCCGCCTTAGAGTTCATGTAATGATGCACTTATGACTGTGGTAGTAAATGTGACGTACATGTTATTGTGATATTTTCTAGTTTTTTGTTTCTGTTCATCGAATCGTTAACTGTCATGGAAGTCAAAAAATATATTTTCCAGTAAACTCGAAATGATGAGCGCGAATAATTAATTAGATTAATGATAATCATGAGGAACGTTCAAGATGCCAGAAAAGTACAAGTATGAATATTATAGATGATGAAAATGGATGCGGATTTCATCAATAGATTTAATTCTCAAAACGATAAATGCTAATCAATTACTATCAATAGGGATTAAAACTTCAATTATCCAACATGGAATTTTTCAAATTAAATTTTAATAGTCGTTTTCTATATTTTGAATAGCATACAAAAAAAACGATGAAAAACTCTAGTTTCGATTCGTTGAAAATAACATTCGTATAAATTGTGATTTTTTGTAATTTAGGAAGAAATGATTTACAATTGCATAGCTTTTACTTCTCGATCTCATACATATTTTTTAAATGTAGACTCGTAACTTCTGAAAAAAAGAGCATTAAATCTGAAAACAACTTTTCCACTATGACCAAGTTTTTGTGCTAATATTATTGTTGAAGACACAAAATTTTATAATTAATCATTCGCTTAACTATGTTCAATAAAATTATGTATTGTTTAACATAGGATGGCTACGCTTAATAAGTATAAGAAAAACGATTGAAAAATAATTATGTGACGAATGAAAATAAAAAATATGAAGTCTTGTACAAAGTTCAGATGAAAGATAATCTTTCAAGTACAATGATATCTCTAAATTTTCGCATCTTTTTCTTTCAGTTTCACCATTTGATCTATCTGTGTGATATTTCTCTTGTACAAACGATGTTCATTCATACGCTTCGATAAACTGTATCATGTACTTTCGATAGCATCGTACTCTGTCTTTAAGATGACGACTAGTAGACATATTCTTGACTACAGTATTTGTATTCTCTGCTCACATTGTCGAAACACGTGTTTGTTAAAATAGGTCACAGCACGATTTTAGACTTTATTATTCGATAAAATTGATCAAATATCGTCAGGCCGATCGATCTATTAATGATTACTACTCTCGTTTCATTTTTTTTCTTAACACAAAGTCCAATCTATTCCGTTCGTATTCAATAGGCTGATGAATCTTACAACAAAAGTCATTCACTGACATGTATCGAATCGTTGTCGAATGTTCAACTATAAATCTATAAAGAGCACAGTTCTTATTCTCGAACAGGAAACGAACGTTGATTTTATTTTTAAATTTCATAATTCCTTGTTGAAAAAAAATCTTGTTAAAGTTTTTATCGGTTATTAGATGAAACATTTTTAAAGAGATCTTCATCAAGTATTGACATGTTTACATATGTATGATTGATTGAAGTCAGACATTTTACTATGAGTAATTTTAAATTATTCCAAAAATTTTTACGATGAGTCTGTTTGTTGTATTGATTTGTAAATACCTATACTTATTATTATGTTTTCTTCAGTCGGTGAAGTGAAAACTTTTCAATTAGTCAGATCGAAGTATGGTATAAGTATAGATCAGAACTATTTTTTATTTCACATTGATCCTTTTTTAGATGAAGATCATGTTAAAGTTCTTCAATTGAACACTTCGATTTTAAGAGGTCCTTTTATGACGATCATGTCTCAAATAAACTCGACGTATTTCATCGATATTATTTGTCGGCTAAGGCTTTTATGAGTTGTAATTGTAATAGATCACTTTCGACTAAAATTAGTGTGTTTTCTAATTCATATTAATCACTGAATAAACAGGAAATGTTAAATCTTAAAGAACAACACAGTACGGTTATCGTTGCCATATGTATATATGAAATTTAAGTTGTAGTTGACAGTCGTCTGTTATTAACTTTACTGAAACTTTGAGCCTTACATTCTAATTCGTTCACTAGCAACAATCCATTCAGAAACAATTGGAGTTTGTACTCTATGAAATACTTTACAAGAAATCAAGAAGTGTAGAGAGTAACCTGTAGAAATTGAAAATGATTTATCTGGACCAGTGCTTGATAGAAAAAAAATTAACTTGATATTTTGGAAGATACCTTCCAACCAACATGGACATCAAATGAATACTATGAACTTAATAGAGATGTGCGGGACCGGGGCCGATACCGAAAAGATATTGGTCTCTCGAATGTCGAGTCGACCCTCAATCAACACTCACAACAGAAGAAGTTTGTACAAGAGATTTCTCGGATGGACGAGAATAAATTACACTGTTTATATTTTGTAATATTTCTCCTCTTTGTTGAATCTAATTGAACTAATTTATGCACTAAAGTATTTCTCGTTCAATTCTCTACAAGAAAATGTTATCAACCATTTTATTGTAGAATCCAAAGTTATAAAGTGACATGAGCAATTAAGAGACGTATCAAAGTGAAGAAAATATTAAATGTAGATAAGTTGATAAACAATGTATTTTTTAATCTTGTTTTTCAGAAATTTTGTCAGAGAGAAAACATAAATAAGCTATTTTCTAAATTTTGAGAAACTCTATTTTTCATCTATAATTTCAGAGATATTAGAATTAGATTTGAGAGCGGAGGACCTGTACTAGTTTTGGTCATATTTATTTATATTGACTGATTTTATTTTAAAAACCAAAGGTCCTAATTTTTAAATTATTCATCAACGTCACAATTCGTTCCATTCTTTCAATATTAACAACAAATAATAAAAACCAATGGGTAGTATTTTCTTAAAAACAACAACAAATTCACTAAAACATGCACGCTGTTTGGTTTTCATTTATTATAATTTGTTTCTGTTTTTTCGAAAATTTATTAACGTAATTCTATATCGGTGTAACATTATTGTTCAATTTCAGTAATAAAATCAATGTGCAAATGACGTGCATTTGTTGCGGTGATTGGAATTAGAGTTCTAACTTCAAATAAGATATCGTCTGTTTATTGATTCGATTCAATGTTTTTCTATGTGCTTCTTGCAAAGTATCTGATTTTCATTGATGAATTTTGTTCGTACTTGTGATATTGAACGAAATATGACTTTCTTGTTATTTGATTGATCATGAGCGGCATGTAGAGCTTGAACGACAGATGTAAGTACAATGATCGATAGGTGATGCTTGAATTATACGTTAGATATTTTCATTTTTATTATTATCTCGAGAACGTAAGGACGGTCGATGATAGTTAAGTTTTACATATCGATTAGACATGGGGAAGTTTTTATTCAGTTCGATTATCATGCGTATGAGTTCTATAGAAACTGTTTAGTTAGTCTATTATAAGTCAAAACAATATTTATTGCTTTCTTCGTGAATTTGATCAGTATCAGATTCCATTTGATTCTTGAGAACGAATACTCCATCATAAAATAATAAATGAGTAATCTTTGTAATGACTCCTGATTTTTATGGCTACTACTATTTATTCGGCGACTTATACAACGAATAGTATGATATGCTTAAGTGTTTCGTGAAAGAAAATATTCATTGCTCTTTATCAAGTTTAAATACAAGACATTAAACGAAAAAATTACAAAAATAGATGAATAGTTCAGTTCAAAGTACTTCTTTCTTTTGAAAACTTCGTTTAACTCAGTCTTGAATTTATTTTTGTTTTTCTGTCAATTATATTTTTAACTATGTTAAACTTTTCTATCTCGACTGAATTTCTAATACCAACTGTAAGTTATTCGCTGTCTGTAATTTTTTTCACAATGAAGAAATCGTTTACTTTGTCCAATCAATGACGAATTCAATGAATTAGAAGTTTTGCACAATAATTTAACATTTTTTCATGGTCATTAGTGACGTTCGAATGATCGAACACGTTCAATCAAATATTCAGAGCACGTTATTTGAATGCGATGAAAAACTCTGCCATGTACACGACTACATGCTTCATGACATGTCGTATCGTCATATTGGTCAAGGTCTCTACGATAATAAATAGTTGAAACTACTAAGTAGTACATGCCATTTCGTTCAACCAAATGAGTAGAAATATTCAACAGAAAACAAGAAAAAAGAAGCAGAATGAAATAGATGTATACTAACGGATTGATTTGATTCGCGAAATATTGGCTATTGATAATAGAGAAACAAAGATGTTATTTTTATTTTCGCTCTGTTCGAATCATTGCATATCGAACGTTTCGTTTAAGAGAGAGATTAGGATAACCATGTTACTAGATAACATTTGATGAAGGACATCCGTATATATGGTTATCATTGAGAAATTCAGAAAATCGATTTCTGATTTACTCTACAGCTTTGGTAATTCTTCAAACATTGACAATCAATTTTAATAAGAATACTTTTCAGTTATCATATCCTAGTACTCATGGATAAGATGTATCTTTGTGTTTTTCTTTCTTAAGTAAATATATATATATTTATAGATACTTGAGATAAAATTCCCATTCATTTTCCCTTATAGGATCGTAAAGTTTTAGTTGATGATGATAAAATAGAAATGTTTCAATGAAGTCACTTAAAAAAACTAGAACTTAGCACGAATCGGAAAAAAATGAAGTACATTTCAAATTATTAATCGATCACGATATAATAGTGTTTTGAAAATAAGAAGTGATCAACTAATTATGCATTAACCACCACGTGTATTACTAAAACTAGAACGTGAATGCTCGAATTATATTTAAACAAACATGACTTGAATTTATTTTCTAATCGTTTATATCTTGTGTGCAAATATTATTTTACTCGTAAATGTGATAAATGGACAATCCATGAGATACATAATCTCTCAAATGGTCATACTACTAAACGTTGTCTTATTCAGAGAATAAAAGTACAATAAATTTTAATAGCGAGAATTCATAATGGGAACAATAACAGCTATGATGAAATTGAAAATTTCATTCTTTCTATGCATTATGTGAGGGTGCATTTGTACTAAAGTCAACAATGGTGACGCCTACTAATGGTGTTTTGTGAAATGTTATTGTTAATATATATATATATATGTATCAAGGTTCTTTATAGCAATTGAATTAACTCGTACTTCTATTTTAAAAAGAAAGAAAAATATTTAGTTTTTATTACCAGTGTTCGTAATAATAACGTTACAAGTGCAATTAAATCAATTCTTGAAGCATCGATTGATAATGATGTTATTCAATGCGTAACAGAACTTGCTGATCAAAATTGCATCCGTCATTATGATATCTGAACAATAAAACACTTTGAAAAATTTACCTGAGGTCATACAGCAGAACAAATATTAAACTTTAAACAAATGTTAGCATTTGAGAAGCTTTGTTAGACATATACGATGAATGAATTATAAAATGACAAGGACAGTCCTTGCCTTGATGAGGAAGAAAATAAATACGAAACTAATATCAACAGACCAAACTCAAATACGCTGTTTTATCAAACCGAGAAATTTGCATGCCAATGATTTCTGTTAAACATAATTCTCTACAAACTTTGCAAAGAGTGAAGACAAAGAACTATGAGAATAATTTTATCATGGCCAACAAATATTCAATCTAATTTCTAAATTAACTTACTCAACAGAACATAATAAACTTACAAGCAACTCAGAAAATACTATTCGCATTTCTCATGAATTAGAAAATTACTTAGCACAAACCAAAACAACAAGGGTGAACGAGAATTTAAATTTTCTACTTTCCAAAGGTACATTTAATAAACCAACTAGAAAAAACTCGAACATAAGAAATTACACTTCTTGTTTTTAATCTATTCCCTAGTAAAAACTTAAAATATCTTTTCCTCTCCATACCAAATGTCATAAAATATCAAGAAAAGAGTTATTTCTTCCCAACAATACTCAAACAGACACTATTAATACATCGGTTTTTCAATTCTATTCTAACCTCGGTAAATTCTCCCCTACCCTACGCATTGAAACGAACATGGAAGTATCCATCTTCGATTAGTCATGTTTTTTATTACTTGTCTTAGC
>OENT01002882.1:0-16769 GCA_900239685.1 Rotaria macrura
GCAGAGTTTTCTTCGACACATAGATCAAACATAGCCTTAAGATGAAAAGCAGTTACTGTAGTATTTATCAGTCTGCCAATCCTCGGGAATCGTATCCACAGATATTTTCGAAAACTATTGATACATCATGGATTAATTTTCTCGATGAGTCACCTTTTTTATCACAGCTGTATGAGCAGCTGTTCCACATATCATATGAATTGAGTGGTGCCTAATTTTCTTCTTTGCGTTTTCGTTTTAATTATCTCGAAATAAAGTAAAGGCAAATTATGTTGAAAATCGTCATTTTCAGACGCCATTATCTCATGAACGGAACACGCTAGACGGAATTTTGAAAAAAAACGAACATATTCGATGTCGATACTTTGATCTAGCGCTCGAACGACTATTGTACGCCACTCGATTCTGGAGATCATCGCGACACAAAATGAGCACATTTTATGCGTACCTCGAGTAAGAAAGAAAGAAACTAGATGGTAGTTGAGCAGAGCTCGAAACCGAAAGGGTGTGGGTGTGGGTGTGAATTGCAGTTAACAAGAGCAACAAATCCACACTCCTACCTGACACACACACTCATCGCTTCAACTCTGTAAAGCAGAAAATAATTTATCGAGAACGCATGAGGATACTCTGCAATTGACTTTCAGAACTCAGTAATGAATCTTGACTTTCTTCGAAATACAACACTTCAAGTCAAATCTCTATCTACCGCTGAGAATCTGAACTGAACCTCTACTTAACAGAGAACCCCTGCAACATCGTCTAAACGTTTGAGATTCACCCAATAGATAATTAAAATTGAAAAAAAGACTGCAGCATTTTCCAAACCAATATTCTAGAAACACGAATTTATTTAAATTTACAGTGAAGATCATTCCATCATTCTAGAATAGATATTAGCACGAAGCCATCTGATGAGTCCTCTAGCAAGGATAAAATCGCGATGATGGTTGCTTTATGAAAACACTCTCACGCTTCACACCTCAATATCACTCTTTTGAGTGATGAAAACTGCAGCTCTAAAGCTATTTTGTACTGATCAAAGTTATTCGAAAATTTATGGCTTTTATTTTGAATACATGTTTACTAATTATTAGCATGTTTGACGTTCAGCAGCATCAAGCAGACGTTGTGTTTCCAATAATATTGAATGGTCTTTTGGATAAACGTTTTTCTGTATTTCAAGAGCTTTACTATAATTTATTAAAGCTTCTCGGTTTGAATTTCGCTTTCGATAATATTCCGCAATCATCATTAAACAATTGGCTGTTGTAACATATTCAAAATAAACATTTTTCTCCAAAATATCTAATGCTTTAGTCAAGAAATATATGTTCCAATCATCATCACTATCGTCATATAACTCGGCGATTTTCATTGAGAGATATGCAATGCTGATATGGTCTTCCGATAGATGTTTCTCGTAGAAAGACAGACTATCTAGACAAAAATTAATAGCCAATGGCTTCATCGCTTTCTTAATGTATAAGTCAGCTATTGCTTTTACACAATGTATTCGACAACAATCACCAGTAAACAGAAGTCGCTTACTCATTTCAAATGCTACATGATAAAAATCTTCGGCACTCTTGTAATCGTTCTGAGCCAAATAAATATCTCCTATAATACTGTGACAGTGGATTATGTCAGCATGTGGACATGGATGTATTTGTTGAAGAACGTCACGGGCTTCCACGCATAATTGCAATGCTGTGCCATAATCTTTGTTTACATAATGTATCATACTAGTATGAAGTTGAGTTCTAGCCTTGTTATACTGTTTTTTTTTACACTTTGAAGCTGCTTTATAGTATTCGAATGCTTGAACATAATCTCCAAGTGCTTTGAAACAGTCGCCAATACTGCTTAGTGTTACACCAATATATGCATGATCCAAAGGTAACGTTTTCTTTTTTATTCCGTATGCTAAATTGAAATTCTTCAAAGCTTCATTCCAATTCGTTGTTCCCATGTTCAGATAACCGATATGATCATATACTGAAGCCAACTCTACATGTGATTTTGGCAAGACTTCTAACATCATTGGAAAAAAGGACTCCTCTTTATTATATTGATTCATGTTTAATAGCAGGCGACCTAGCGCCAAGTTGCTACTACCGCTTTGAAATTTCTTTCTCATTGTATCGATTCGTTCCTTTATATGATGTATACCTTCACTGGCTGCTTTCATCTTGATTTTCCATGCACCCAGATCAGAATCGTGGCTAACATCTTCAATTTTGAAAACAGAGGCAATATTAAATAATATTTCTTGTTCCTTAATCAGCTCTGGGTCATATCTTTCAATATCGACGAACACAGTATTTCGAAGGTTAGATCCATCGACGGTTATTTCAAAAAAAAACAACAGTAAACTGCAGTATCCTTAGCGTCAACGATAAATGTTTTAGCAATCTCAAAGGAGATTGATGACGAAAAAAAACCAGTTGTTGAAATCAAAGAACCGATATTAGATTTTAAATTTTCTAATTCTGTTTTTGGCATATGAGCTTGGCCACGATAAAGTGTCAAAGGCGTTTGAATGTTTTGTTCTCTATGAACATTCTCTAACTGTGTACATAGATCAACAAGGAAGAAGCGAAATAAATACCACAACATTATGTCTTATGTACGAAGTGCTTTATTGACTAGACGATAGACAAAAGTGTTTTTCGTAAACCAGTCAATTGCTCGATTTGCTGTGTACGTAGTGCGAAAAGTCTCAATATGGGAAAGGTCTTCTTTCGACCATCTATAGTAATCACTACACTTATCCAACATAATTTCCTTTGCTCGCTTGCTTGTTGGCATTTGTTTTAATAAATCAACAAATAATACATATGAATAATAAGCATCACTATTATTATCGGCATCTTCTGATGAAGTCAAAGACATCATAGATATTAGTTTTTGATTATCAAATAAGTTGAATTTTAATGATTGTAATTCACGCTGTATGCAGGTATTCAGTTCTTCGTAATGAGTGCAGATGTCCGTAACATTAATGTATTGGCTTACAAAATCGACGTATTTGTTAGAATTTCTACAAAATATAATTATCGCTGAAATACTATCACTTGCCTTAGGTAGAATTTCTTTGGCAAAAGCTCCTGACATCACAACTAACACTTTTGTCTGCTCATGAATCAGTCGTTCAATCTTCTGTTAGAATGGATCAGCTTTATCGAAGAAATAACAATTATCATTATTGATTTCTTTTAATAACGTTCTTGTTTTCAGTGAATCGATTAGGTCTTTTTGTGAGTTTTCATCCAGCCAGATCAAGGAATATTGACCATTGCGTTTATGGTTCAAAGACATTGCATGGCGTTGAGGAATCTTCGATAAAGTGAATTTATCATCTATGATTTGTTTATCAGCTGCTACTTCAATTTTTGAATTACTCATTTTGAGACAATCTGCAATGGAACCCGAATACTCGTGAAGAAAAACATAAACTTTGAGACAACACAATCATTACTTGACGCGTTTAATTAACGATATGTTTTCTGTCGCTATTTCAAACAGTACCGCTACGTAAAGGTATAGAAATGGAAATGAATCATAAAGAGAAACATGATACAAAAAGAACAAAAATTCGAAATTTTGATGATTATATATACATAGTATGTGATCAAACAGTGTATCTTATGATTACGTTAATGTTTTCTATAACGTATTCTAGCACTTCTTTTTAAAATTTTTTTCATGGATAAACCGTTCGATCTTCCAGACCTTCCTGAACCGAATGATGAAATTGTTACATGTAATCGAGCATGTCAACATAAAAAAGAATTAGTAATTGGTATCAGCTTTATAGCACTTATCATTATATTAACACTGATTACAACACTTGTATATTCTTATACAAAAAATCCACGACTGGTACCATCATCGATGGCTTTCACTACAGTTACTCAGAGACCTTATGAGTTATCGACGATAGGTAAGTTACGCCTTCTGTATGTAACTGAATTCGAAAGCTTGTTAATTTACACCTGATAATTTACAAGTTTAAGGTCCTGTCTAAACTACTGAATCTATTTTTGCTAGTATACTAACGAAATAAATGGAAGACGAAGTCTAGGATCGAAAACTGCGAGCGATATGCACCTCAACCAAACGGCATCTATACGACAGATGCAGAGAAGGGATATGAAAATGGGCAATTGCACATCCTTTAAAAGCTATTGCTCATCCCTTTTTCCCGGATGTTAGCATTGCCCAGTGCTGAGAAAACTTGAGAATAATGCGGCTGTCAGATAATTCAGTGTTCATTAATACCGCACGTTAGACTCATGTACAGGTTGAAATTTTCCAATCCACATACCTAATCGTATCTTTGTTGCCGAATCATAGAGACAATGGTCTTAAATTGAACGCACTTTGAATAAGTCTATGTTTACACACATGTTTCCCCTCACAAGAAAGAGCATTAAATTTTGTATGCTTTGATGTATAAGCACAAGATCCATAGTTACTTGAAAATTGAACAGCCAAGTACTAAGTGATTGAGATTGAAGTACAATACTGTTTCTTTTATATGAATATTCCTCAAAATGAAAGCGCTCGTGGGGAACAATTGAAACGATGGTGAATAGAAAACTGAATCCTTTTTGCTTGTTGATTTAAAGGAAAATTCTGAGGAATGATATCATTCGAATCCTTATCTTCTAATTTATCGTACTCCACTGATGTAGCTCAATCGATGTTGTCTTCACTTTTTACTCGAATTTAAAAGCTTCACACTACGTATTCGCTTTATTGCACATCACACAGCACCAGCAACCAGTAGACAAATATGCAGAAAGTGAACAGATAATTATTTTTATCAGAAAAACCAATGTCTTTCAGTATTTTATTGCCTTTACGCTTGCAAAAGTAAAAGTAAAAGTTCACTAAAATACGTTCTGATCAACTTATTCAATACTCTTAGAACTACAATATACTAGCGGTTCAATCAAAATGATTGAGAACAAGTGAACGGACGTTGCACTCCATTTTTTACCACTCAGAACACTCTAAAAATTTTGATGTTTTACGAAACCCCTCAAAAATATTCTTCCAAGTGTGTAGAATCTCAAAAATGGGTTTTCAGATTTGCGGATCTTTTCGAAGGTTTCGAAAATCTGTAAACCCGTTTTTCAGAGTGTACTCGACTATTCGTGTATATACGGGGTTTGATCTCAATTGAAATGTCACAAAATTGAATAGTCTCATCGGTCATTTAAAAAATCCAAAATTTAAGAACAGCAAGTGATCTAGAAACAAAGGTGGATATAGACAGACATGTTAATAGTAAATTGGTGTTTGGAGAATCGACTCTATCTTGCAAAGAGTCAAGCCCTCAAACTCACCCTTCACCATCGCACTCGAGAAAAAGAAATCAATTCGTTATTTTCGATAAAGAAAAGATCGAAATAACAAGTTTCAAATTTTTAAATGAATGAAAGTTTCTTTCAAAAGTTTTGCATTTGAAAACTTCTCTTCAAAATGTGATACTCTTCCTTAGCGAGATCCGTTCCAATAAAATTCATTTTATTACTAACATTTCTTACCTTCCAGAACCACCACGCGCTGCCAATATTCCTGAAAATGCCAGTTGGGCAGAGGAAGGTGTCACCGTGGCAGGAGGTAATGGACAATCGAATGGACTAAATCAACTTCAGGATCCAGTAGGTCTATTTGTTGATGATAATGAAACTATCTATATCGCTGACTGTGGAAATCATCGTATTGTGGCATGGAAGTCTGCTGCAGTGAGTGGCCAAGTGGTGGTCGGAGGAAATAGAGGAGGGAACCGGACTGATCAGCTTTATCTTCCAACAGATATGCTTGTCGATCAGAAGAGAGATAGCCTAATCATCTGCGATAGAGGTAATAGTAGAGTAATGCGATGGCCTCGTCAAGATGGTACGAGGGGACAAACGATAGCTTCCGGCATTGTGTGCTTTGGCTTGGCGATGGACTACAATGGATCTCTCTACATTTCTGACTATGGGAAGCATTATGTCATACGATGGCAAGTGGAAGAGAACCGTGGGATAGTGGTGGCGGGTGGAAATGGAGCAGGAAATAGTTTCGATCAGTTAAATGGTCCTAGCGACATTTTCATCGATCAGTATTATTCGGTATGTGTCGGATACCGAAAATCATCGCGTGATGAAGTGGGTGCAGGGTGCCAAAGAAGGCATTCTCGTAGCTGGTGGACGAGGCAAAGGAACTAATCTTACACAATTGTATTATCCCGGAGGAGTCATTGTTGATCAGTTGGGCACTGTATATGTGGCCGACATTCATAATAATCGAACAATGCGTTGGCCAACAGGAGCCACACAGGGTGATGTCATTGTGGGTGGAAACGGTTATGGGCAACAGCTGAACCAGCTGAGTTTTCCGAGGGGTTTGTCATTCGATCGCCAGGGCAATCTCTATGTGACCGATTATAACAATAATCGAGTTCAAAGATTTAATATCAATCGACGTTTTTATTCGTAGTTTTTTTAACAGTTAATCTCACTTTTTCTCTTCATCTCTTGCTTTGATGAACAATAAATTAAATAATACAGGTCTATTGAGGCTAACGAGGAACGATTGTAGAACGAATCGTATCATCGATTGAAGAAGTTACATATAAGAGAGTTATCATTGTCATCGAATGTTGTCAGGTCTCATTCTTTAAATCGTTGCTTTGACAGTCATATCTCGTCATTCTCACTAGATGACTCCGAGAAACTTGCTCACAAATTAACTTTCATGGAAAACTATTGTTGTGGAATAGAGATATCGTTTTCGTATATTTTGTAATCTCTTTCTTCACTCAAAATATACAGCAACAATGAGTAATGGCTACTGTGTCCTGCAACGAGCTGGAATAATCCTGAATACGTACGATCTTAGTTGAAAAATTATCAGAAAAAACGTGAAAAACTGAATGAAAGAAAAATATATGAGATAAAAATACTGTGATAATTAGAAGCAGAAAAGAAAAGAACACTTTGGACACGTTACACGTTATAAGCTATGCAGCGAAACACTAGAAAAGTTTCCACGAATGTCTGAGGGCGTTCACAAAAAGAATTCCGAGCACAATTCTGTGTTTCACAAACTCGATCTTATAAAAAGTCGTAAGCGTCGAACAAATTTCAAGAGGAATTACTGATTCATGCTTAAAAACAATTCAGAAAATTATTTGCACGATTCACAATCAAAAAATATACAACTTTCATGCTATGATTTTCAATTTTGAAATTCTTTGAATCTATAAAGTGTATCGCATGTTGACATCTTTGAACAATGAAAAAATCACGATTCGATCTCTATCGAGCACAGAACTTGTGCAACTATGTAATTCTTAATCAATGAATTTGATTCAATTATACTAAGCAGTGTTCGTTTTGTATCTTTTGTTTCTCGGTCATACTGATAATTACAACAATCATATTTCTGCATTCAACGCTTTGATTGAAATGTGAATAGGTGAATACGACTAATAAGTGAACAACCTCTTTTTCTATCAGTGTTCACAGACATGAATAAAGAATCTTTTGAAAAGAATTTAGTACATACCATTAGATAGTTAATAACGTCATTGAAAATCCTTTTGTATGGTAATTTTTTATGCTTGAAATTTCCAAGAAAAATATTATTAACAGTTGCATGCTTGATTTGATGTTTCGTTTCGCTCGCGTTCGATTTTATAATTAATATCACAGCCCGATGATCGAATATAATAACAAGAAGGCATTTTTATCTATTTCAAACCATCGACTAATTACTTTTTCATGAATAGCAAATACAAATCGATCGATCTATGATTGACTGTGACAAATATAACTATTTTTTTCCAACTAAACAAGCGACATGTTGGTAATGCTCGTTAGAAACGAGAAGGTCGCCATCCATTGCAAGGCATACAGCAATATAAAATGCAACAGCGAAAATAGTACTAGATAGAAAAACATGAGTACTGTCTTTGGGTGTTCGCTTGTCAATTGTATTCTAGCGCCCCCTGTCACACATGTAGCCCAGATTTATTAATGATGCACATTGCAATACATTATTTTTCAATCAGAATGTAATGGATGGAATCACATGATAATGCAACTCAAATATTGTATTACATTGTATTATCGTTTTTAACTCATTGCAATGCATGAATATATCCACACACTCTTATTAGAAATGTAAAGAATCTCGAAAAGGATTTACATTTGGAAGAAAACCCCTGCTAATTGTATTTGTCTCTGATTGTGTCCTGCATTTGAGACTTGTATTTGTATTTTTTTATTTGTACAAATCTCAGAAATGGTTTGAAATTGGGGTATAGATATATTCATCGTTATTCAAGTTGCTTATTCACTAGAGTAAAATCATATCAGAGCAACCTTTATGTAGAAAGACAAATGTCTCAAAATCTAGAAATTTCTCGCAATCAAACTGAATCAATATCACATATATACAATTTTCGGGTACAAAATACGTCATATTACAGATAGAACAAGTTGACTATTTTAAAATGAAGTGTTTACATCGAACTATCCGTTCGACAAAATCTAAAATTCAAAGAGATATCTGAATCCCTAACGAAAAAGATGTACCTTCGACTCCGTCTATATATCAGAGATATCAACTTAGAGCAAATAATTTCAGCAATGCTTCATTTACAAGAATTTTATTTTTCAAGGAAAATAGTTTCGTATTTCTGTTAACACTCCGCAATGGTGAAGAGATATGTAAGAATGCCTACATTATTTCATTCAGTACTGCTTACTGTTGATAAGCATAAAGCAAAATGAAATGACCAGAATGAATTTCATTTCGTTTTGTCGACGATCAGACGGATGATCAAAAATTTCTCGAACTTCTTAATATCTACGTAGGGAAACGGAATTTCATCCATCTCTTTATGCCATGTTGTCGAGATAGTTGTTATGATATTCTATGAAAAATTGCATCGTTCGAACTCACTCTTCTGTTATCGTTGATATCGAACTAGGTAATAAATATATATTGAATTGACCCGCTTGATTATTACTTGCATTTCGGTGGTTTTTTGAGTGTTCAAAAATTTGCAGAGGTTTCCAAATGGGGAACACATTTTATGTTACACTAATAATAGTTTTCAAGAATCAATATCTGGTAATTCTATCATTATTAGTCACACATGTCTCAATTGACAAATAAAAAATTTATCGAACGAAACCGTACAGTCATGGACTAGTTCGACCAATCTCCATCATGAGTTTTTGAGGTTCTGGGTGTGAGTGGATTGAGAAAAGACTAACAAACAGCACCAACGACTTCATTCACGCCCTCTAAATCTAAAAAACAGAAAAAGCTTTTTTTGTTCAAAAAATGAATTAAAACAAAATAGAAGTCCCAGCGAGCAACATAATACAAATTAAAATAACAGAAAAGCCTGGATCTTCTTTAGTGGAGTGGGAAACGACTCTGTGAGAAAGATAATAGTGATTCAAAAATATCTATTTCATGAAGACTGTCAGGTTGCTTTTCCTCGTTAGCTAACCATTAATTTAAGAAGTTAAAATGCTAATTTCGACAAACGTTACTGAAAACGTCTTGTATTTTAGATGGCGTTACATGAGTAAAAAATACATCTAACAAAATAAAATCTCTATAGATATAACACCTCAAAAGAAAACCACTTATTGAATGTTGTCATGCAATAGTTAAGAGGCTTGTCAGCAGGACTACGAAATCATTGCAATTTCTAGTATCATCTTTGAGATAAGTGAAAAAAATAAGCCGGTAAAATATCTAAGGTGATAATCATTTTCTTTTAATATTCAGACGTTTTTGCACTTGGAGAATTCGAAAGTAGTAGTTCTAATACATTGGCAATCACCATGAATTCTTCATAACCTAACCAGTTTCAACGTTTTTATAGCCGATGCATTTCTAGTTCTGCCAGATACAATAAGTTAGAAAGTCGTGCGAGTTCAATGTAGCACATTATTTCATTTTGACAAGTAATCTACTGCCGATACATCCGCTGATCCGATCAGGTGTGACCTTTTGAAACCAGTTCTATCTATGCTATGTGTGATTGATAATTACCCAATAGCATGAACATAGAGACCAAATTGATTGTCAACACTTCCACCGACTTATGGGAATCCTCTAAATTAGAATTCCAAACTCAATTAGATTCCAATCTGCTCCATACGATATTCTTACATACTAACATATAGATTATTACAAAGTTTCTTTTATTATACAATATTAAAATACAGCAGTTCTTTTTGTATGTGTTCATTTAATTAGTATTCAATAATAAGCAAACACCATTCAATATCCAGTGTGAAAGGTCTTTGATTGAATACAGAGTAGCTTCAAATACTAAACCAGTACCCATAGAATTCCTACGATCACTTGTGACATAAACTGGTGTCGGCAGATAATTGTTCATGTTGAATCGATGTATTTCAATAGGTATAATTTTGATTAATGGCATCCTGTGAAGCAGTTGTCTATCTGATTGCTCGATTAAACATTCATCGTTGATATCCCACGAAGCACCTTCTAAATACAAGCCTTCAACCAAACAAATACCGTGAAAGGATTCATCAATATCCTCTAAAAGTGTTTAATTGAAATTTTCTTTCATATTACTTAAAAGGAATATTTATTCAAACTTCTTTTTTGCCATTTTGTTACATGTGTATAAAATGTAACTTTATTTAAGGGCCATTGATTTTTACGTGCAGCTATCTGTATAATAGAAGCTAAATAAGATTCAGGTGCATGTAGTCCACTTAAATTAATTATTCTCAGTTCACCTAGGGCCGATTTGAAAATTCATAGAAATTTCATCATTTTGTTGAGTAACTTATAGTTAACATCATGTATCCATTGCTCATATTGTTCATTTCTTTGTTGAAAATGTTTAATCCAATGTCCAAGTGATTTTTTGGTTTGTGGTATATAGGATCTCCATAATAATGGTATTTGTCCATGATACAAGTATTTGTTGATTTCATCAAGATCAACTGAAAAACTAATTAGACCATGCAGGGCTTTTTAAAGTTCATTCAACGATTTCCACATAGTAGATGTTAACAGATTGAATCGTTGAATTTCTTGAAAAAGAACAGTAGTCATTGGTGTTGAGAATCGTTTGAATTTTTGTTTTATTATATGAAGATCTTTTTTTGGTGGAATTTGTTGAAGAATGTCATCGATTAGTGATAAAACAAAGTCTAGGAAAATCAACATCAATAGTAATTATGCAGTATTTTTTACAGAGTTCAATATGAAACAAAAATACACGATCACCTTCTGCACTCAATTATTTTTCAATTGATTTGAAATCGGTAGTATCTGCCTATGCATCAAGGTATAGGGTAAAAAAGTCTCATACTTATTAGAGTTACGTTTTGACAAATATTCAAAGGGTGTGTAGCAGATCAATGAGAACGTGAGAAAATGATTTTGAAAATTTGAAACGAGTTGCATGCCGCGAATACGAACCAACTGAGACTAAAGAAAAGGTTTTGATGATTCAAATTTCACTTCTTGTTTTCGTTTAGACTCATAGCATTTATGAGTGTTTGACCTACTACGTAGAGAATGCCATCAAAGCCGAATGTGTTAATACAGGCCTAAAGTTTTATGCGTCACAAAATCGGATTAATCACACTATGAGAAATACTTTCTTCGTAGATGAAACTGTTTGTTTTGTTCTTTTTATTGTGGATGTCCAAATGTTTTTCTGTATATTAAAGCAAAGGTTTTTTCGATTTGCTCAGAATTTTTAGAATAGAATTGCAAAGCACTATATAGTTGTGTTGAGTGCTTGTTTTCATGCATAGTTCTGTATCTACGTTTGGTTGAATCTTGAATATACTTACATTGCCAAGGAGAAACGTTTTCTTTTCTTGAGCTATCTAAAACTAAATATCATGCTTTCATCGATTTAACTAAATGATTTTGAGTAGTCAAGTTTGTTTTGACCTCATTCACTGTACGGAAAACTATTGTTGTCATAGGTGTTCAGCATCGTTGATCAGCCCAGACACTTCGCTACATAGTGATTTTGTAGATAATTGTCTTTTCAGTCCAGGGGATATTCTTTTGCTGCGTTACATTCTGTTGGTCATTTGACCACTAGGTATTACGAAAAAGGAGCTTTTGGACATAGTAAGGATCATCCGCATTACTTTTGAATGAATCATTCCTGATAGAGACCTCAGCACACATGTCACCATTAACCATTATTTTCTGTTCGTTTTTCATGATACGCTAAATCTCGGCATTTGAATTCTTTGAGAAACAGCAAGTGATGTTTTCGAATAACAGGTGAAAAGTCATGTCAATCACAGTTCTGAAGAAGCTGTCGAGTCGGTTCTTTCATGGCAATCGTTATTCGATTACCTTGTCGTTGCTAGCATCTGTGCTGCAAGGTTGATTGATATGAGATTAGCTCTCTATTTTACTTTGCTCTTTAATCTTGATAACATTCTTGTTCACGATCTAAGTGAGGATATTCATCCAACAAGCAACAATTTTAGAAGATCAATGACTATTGTTCTCGTCATGTTAAAAAAGTCGATTGTTTCTTTTTCATGGATGTAGAACTCTATTGTTAATTTATTTTCTTTCAATCTAAGTACGCTTACAATAATTTGTGGCAAACACCACTATATTTAGACCTTAGTAATTTCTAGGATAGTCGCTACAGAAACCTCCAGAGATAGATTTTTTAGAAAATTGCATCTTGTGATGATGAACCTATGAATTTAATGACTCCAATAGATAATATTCATATCAAAAGTATTTCAGCAATGGACCAGATTCGCTTATACCATATATGAAGAGCGCTACTTGAAAGATCGTACCTATCTTTATGTGTATGAACACTGTATGATTGAGTTGATGTCAGGTGATCAATACATCAAGTTAAATATCTATTTTCAGATAAACCAATCAAAGATTGAGAACCCTCTCGTTCTTCAATTCTCAATAACCTCCGGAGTATGTGTCATAAAAGCTGTGTAAAATACGATTGAATGATTTTATCCTGTCACAAAATATTTTTTCGAGTTCAATCATATAGATATCTTTTACATATGAATAAGCACTCTCTCTCTTACGTTCTTTACTTGAACCATCTTCAATTTCATGTTGTTCCGGTTGAATATCCAGTATCATAGAGTAAATTTCAGAAGCTGTTCTTGTTAAATAATTAATTTCAGCATTTGCATGTAAACCAAGTATATCAGGTGGATTATAGAGTGGTAACTGATCAATATATTCTAGATACAAATCACGAAATATGGAATAATTGAAGAATTGGTTAAAAAGAACATTTTTCGATAGCAATTGATTATCCATTTGTCGATGTTCAATATGGGCATTCGACTTTTCTGTATGATGTTGAAAAAGATTGAAAATTCTATCAGGTACAAGTTTTTCGAAATTATGTTCAATTTGTGGTTCGATCTTGAACAATGCAGAAAAAAATGATGAAACACAAGATTAAGCAACTATGACATACTGAAATATTTGCTTCTTTTAGCAGCCATCGTTGCTTAGCCGATAAAAAGTCACGCAGTTCAGGAATAAAATAATCATATTTCAATGAACTAGTAGTATTTACAAAAAAATGAAACGGTTGGAAGTAATCAAAAACAAAATCTCCAAAATATTCTTTCATGTAAGTACGAATGATGCGTCGATCATACGAATCAATAACACGACCACCATATATAACTATAAATAATGGAGAAATAATTTTCATTGAAAAAATAGACTTGTTAGCAATGTCTCTCTGATAGTATACTGATCTGTCATGATAGAACTGTTGGATCGAACAATATTCGAAACGCAATGTATGGTCATACTTTCATATCCTCAAGGAAATTTTCNCACATCTTTCGTTTATGTCTAGAATCCATCGGATGTGGAGTGAACAATAAGACTTTTACCTTCTCCAATTAAATATCGTAATGTTGGCCATTGAATTTCAAGACTTGCACGTTCTAGACTCATGTTTAAATAAGCCTTTAAAATATCGACAGAAACAGTGACTAAAACAAATGAGAACGCAAAATATTGATTTCATTGATCTTTCACTCGAAAAAGTTTACAATCGGATTCGTTGAAATCATATATACATGACCATCCAATTTTGTCGTATTTTCTTCGATCCAGTATGATTGCATGGAAAAAAGCAAGAATAAATATCATACAAGGATAGGCTGGATGATCAGATTCCGTAAGTATTTGTAAATTTAAATTAACGAATGTTGAACGAAGATTTAATTTGAGAGTTGATGGAGGTTCTATGACGACTTTGTATGATTTTTGAAGAAGTCCAACTAAAAACCAACAAGAGATTCTAACGATCCCGAATATGAAATCAACCTACTTGGAAATTTCTCAATTGGTTCTGTTGTCATCCATAGACAAAAATCTGGCTGAAACGAAAAGACATGCAATGTGTATATATCCGATCCTATGATTTTCAATCGATTAGCTTATTGATTACCAAGATCCATCGATGTAAACAGATAGTGTTTCATTCGATTGTCAGAAATATATTCATATACTGTATTCTCCATTATACGATAAGACAAGGAATTTCGGTCATTCGATTTGGGATCAAAATAACAAAAATGCTTCTACCATTTCATAGTGGACCTGCAGTATGTTATTGCATCATTGTGATATTCTAGACGAGACCAAGAAAAAAAGCGTGATAGCAAAAAGAATTTTTGCATCACAAAATCTTTTCTTACAGTTCGCTAACGTTTTTCTTTCTGAGTGACATTGATAAAATACGTCGAATAAGCGTATTTCGTATTCGATGATGATAGAATAACAGTTATTTCGTCACATAAATCCCTTTTCGTCTGAATTCTATATCTTTTCAGAATATGAAAATCGCTTCTTCGTCGAATATTCAACCGACTGAAAGATTTATACTCTAAAGGTGAATTGTCTATTCGATTAGAATCCAACCGATGTTGGTTAAATGAAAAATAGAAATCGAGTTCAAAGAAATTCTACTATGGGAAACAAGTTTATTCAAATTGTGATTCTCTTAGTAATTGGATACAGTCATTTTTAATTCAGAAGTTAACTTGAGCAAAAGTAACGAATTTGCCAAGACTGATGTAAAAAAAGACTATAGAGTAAATGAAGGTCTTCCGGCAGAGTAGGAAGCACTCGTACTATTCAGAACCTTAGTATGTTTCCATAACTGTTCATATATTCTGATAAATAGCTGGACAGCTACCTACGTACGCAACATGATGGACTCAAACTTATTATTTTAGGTTTACCAAAGTGAAATCAGAATTCGAATGATGCTATAAAATTACATGTGATTTAGTTGATAATTCTAATTGTTTTTCTAATTCATTTAAAAATGGTAAAAGTAAATGACAATTTTGAAGTAATAACCACGTTCCTTGATACTGAGCTGTATTTAATGCTTGTAATGCAAATTTTTCTTGACCTTGACCCATAGCAAATATGCATAAAGATTTTTCTTCATCGTGTCCCGTAAGTCCATTTTCAATGTTGACTTTTCGACTTTGAGTTTTTCTCTCGGCTAACTTTTGTATATCATTCGTTGTGTCTGATCCTGGTGAAAGTATAAATATGATTGGTATGTGCGGTGTTGCTTGTTCATATATAGAATCGAAATAGATGGTAGGTGGAACAATATATTTCTCTCCCATTATTTTTATTATATAATTATTTATAGCGAAAACAATTCGATGTTGACAAAAACATCTCAACAACATTAAGCGTTCGAAATCACTTAGTAATTCATCGTATGGCTTTGGCAATAAAGAGCTTTCTGGTTGTTCACATTCAATCCACTGTTTCCAATCATCAGCATTTTCTTCTATGTCAATGAGTAGATTTTGAAATTTATCCGGAAAGTTTTTTGTCAGATATAAACAATGAAGCAATGCATCATATGTTAACCAATTAAATATTGGTTTTGTTTTTATTGTTAATGATTTATCTAATGATGAATTACCTTGGAGAAAAAATGATATTTGATTGTAATTCAATTTTTGTTCATCTAACTCAATCTGAATCGTTATTATAAATGAATAAAGTAGTTTACGTTTTTCAAGCATGCCAGTTGTACCATAGCAATAGATTTGATATGTTAGTGTATTTATTATTGATTCTAAACGTTTGTTTAATTTTATATTTGTTTGCGCATTTTTAACACTGTATTCAAATACGGATAGAAACGAATTTAATGAATATTGATACTAGAGAAAATAGGAAAATTTAATACAATGTACCAAATAGTCACTTCATTTTTCAATTATTTCAGAGAGACTAAGAAATGTCAAGTATTTTGAATTTCTATTGAAACATTCCAAAGTATTCTTTTAAGCCTATATTCATGTGGGAGATTGGGGTTATCAACAGACATATTGTCTGAAATTTGCATATTTATCTAAGCGCCGGATATTCCTTGTATTTTGTTCTAGAAGAGAACGTACCGCCTTTCTCACAATCACTTAATGGCTCAACTTTTTGCACTTGCTTGTTGTTCTCTAAGCACTCTGTCCCAGCTTTCTATTGACTCATATTCATGTCATCATATAAATATTCTTAGGGGAATCGAATGAGAATAATTCATAAGAAAAGAATCAACACGTCCAACGTACAAGATAGTTTTCTATTAAATTATCGGGCAACCAATCGGCATGGTAAAGACAAAAGAAGGTGTAATCAGAAGCTCAGAATCATTCCCTGTTGAGCTATCAATT
>OENT01002883.1:0-16762 GCA_900239685.1 Rotaria macrura
AGTAAAAGTATAAAAAATCATGAATACCATCGGCTAGCTTTTCGTTGGTATAAAATGTTTTTATTACTTTCGATGTAATTATTTTTCCGCCGGTTGTCCAAATACCAAATGTATGTTTATCAGCAATTTCAAATAAACATCTTCATTTCCAGAAAAAAGTCCAAGATCTGATCAATACATATATAATTTAGCAAGTAAGATTCGCTTCAGAATGCTGTAAAATATTTCCCCCTCCTAGTCTAGAAGGGAAAATATATTTTCAAGGAGGGAAATATTTTTCCAAAAATTTCCCCCACTCCTTAAGTTTTCAAAATTTTCCCCCCACGGCCGTGGGCGCACACGGGTAGATTCTGCTCCTCTGCTTTATCATAATACCCAGATCAACGCTTAGGGAGGAAAAATTGAAAACGATTTTAGAATCTCATGTTCTTTTCGCTACTTCTAGTTACTCTTTTTCTTCAAATTTAGCTTTATTAGTTGTCCTATGAAGTTAAAATTTAATGATGTTCCCGTGCGAAATTCTATTGACGTAAATCAGTTCGTTTTCTTAATGCTCATAAACCGTTTCGCCTAATCTCTATAGTCAACTCAATGACTTGGTTTCTGTTGCTACTAATGTATATTGGTCTAAATCAATGAGGCATTACATTTTTATTATCTTGCCACTTTATATGTCGAAGATCTTGTTAAATGTATGCCTTTTGCATTATTATTGCTCTTCAGATTTGTGTTATTTTGACAAGAAAAATATTCACTGATCATTGTCTATCCGATCTTATATTGTTTGACCCTCAAAATTTATTGCGCATAAAAGAATGCAACAATGCTTGTTTGATTTCGAACAATCACATTAAGAAATATAATATTATTCAGAAAAATAATCGCATGATAACATTTCGTTTTCGTAATTTGATTGACGAGGATCATAACTAAGAATTGTACGTATACACCATCAGCATTGATAGAAGTCGGATTTTTTCATTTAAAGTCAATAATGGTTGAACAGAACGATCCTTTAGCTAAAACAAGCCATTTTTCAGTTTTCTATATATGTATTGTAATGTCCATACTAATGATAGAACAATCCTATCTTTCAGCATTGCACCATCGTATTTCGTGTTATATTTTGCTCACGAAATTTTTTTTATACCACTCAACGTTCTACAATCCACTTTCAACAATGATCATCGTGCATAGGAAATGTAAAAGTGAAGTGAATTTTTATTAATTACGATTTTATATGAGAATAGATTCAAGACTTCTTCGTAACTCTATTCAGATGAATTCTAGAAAAAGATAAAACGATATAATAGATCTCTCTTCGCCATGACTTGAGCTTATGATGAGTGAACAGTTGTTCGAAGAGCGAAAAAGAAATACATTTATAAGAAATTAAGTTAAATTACACAAAATGTTTCCACAAACTTGTTGGCTACGCTCGTATCCGAATGTATCAATCTCGCTAAATACTGAAATTTTGATTTCGATTTGTGCTAGTTAGAGTGAAATCTTGACTTTTAAAAGAAACTATATATCTATACAGAAAATCTTGGCAAGTAATAGATTGAAGCATAATTTAATGGCAGCTCTTGTTTCACCTGCTTGCGAAAATTAGTCAGTGCTGCTCTATTGTATCCTTAGGTCAAACGAAAACTAAAATAAAAAGCCCATATTAATCGAAATAGAGATAAACCTGATGAAATCTATTACGAACACATTTGTCATTATTTGTTACTGTCACGATGCGAATCTCAGTTATTGTGTTCTAATTTCACTTTTCAGTTAAACGAATACTCTATAAATCAGATTAAAATTAATTTCTAGAGAGTTACTGCGCTGAAATAAGTCATTTTTAGATAAAATTCTTTATATTGCACAACTGAATCACATCGATACTGACAGGTAAATACTAAACTTAGCAATTTGTTCAGAAATAATCTCAAATGTCTATCGATTATTGTTTTTAATTTTAATTAAAACATCGATACTAAGTAACAGCTACGTATAGAAGAAAGAAAGATAAAAATCAAAGGCATTCATTGTCGATCTTAACTAGTAAAGATACTACGTTTCTACTTACTGGGGTTGTAGCGTTCTATGTTTGGAAATCAGGGTATTTTAATTCGTACTGAAACAATTTCCCAGAATCACTCCTACAATTCATCTCCGTCGTATACCTGTCCTTCGTATATATAAAAAACAACTATGTTATAGACAAATAACTAAAAGCCTTTGCACAAGAAAACTTAAGTAACTCGACTAAAATGTGAAAATAAATGAATACAAGATTTAGTGAACCTGCGCACGGTCAGAAACCGCATGATATAGATATCGATGCGGTACTGATGATAATCACTAATAAGAGAATAGTTGCTTTCAAAAATCGATTAATTTGAAATAATCGAAGCTTAAACTTATTGCAACAAAAAAAGGGACAAATGAGATGTATGAATCATCTTTATTTTTTATACAAAATATTCAATAGCTATTTCCATAAATTTTTTTAAGAAACGTTGAGTATAACAAAATATGACGTCAAAATGACGTCTATTTGATCCTACAGAGATAAATCTTGAAAAATCAGGAAATTATTATCGCTAGGAGGCCATTATTTATTTCAAAATTTCAATTGTTCGTTATCAGAAATGTTCTGACTAGTCGATCGATTTTACGTTTTCGGATTGTGACCATAGAGAAAAATAAGCAGATGAGTAATTAATTTTCATTAACTCATCTGAAAAAATTGGTCAGCTGTGGTGAGAGGTAGACGGTGCGCTAAAATATTTCGAATATCTTCAGAATCCTTTAAACATCCTCCAGAAATGATACTATTCTATATGATAGGAAAAGGAAAAGTCTACTTTTCCAATTCAAAGCGATGCTGCGTCATCCGACAAATTTTCTATACTGCCATCCATATCTACTACGCTACATTGACAAATATACCTTAATTAAATATATGATTGCAAAATACGAGAAAATAACTTTATTTGAATACATTCACTGAAGGTGACGATGTAAAGTTGTAGATTGTTTACAATCCTTGGTTGAAATTCTCGTGAAAACGACTTTTTCGGATTCGATGCATACGTATCATTTGTAATTTTAACTTATGTTGCATCATTCAAACAAACACAGCGTGCACAATCACTTCTACAAAAACTTTATATAAGCTGAAGTTAAACCGTGAGTCGAGAGCGACTAGATCATTAGTTAAACATTGATTCTGATTTTATGAGGAGTTCACACTTGTCATTTTAAGATAAGCGTATAATAACACAGTAAAATAGTGAACACTGCATACACACAAGACACGTCATCTGAAAAAGCTGAATTAGTTTTTCTAACAATGATTCCATGAATACCGTGGAAATAGACCATCAAGTTATCAATGTCATAGAATGTCACATTCTTTTAGTACTCTACCTTTCATTCTAAGCAAGTTATCAAATATTGGTTTTGTTTGTTTTTTAATTAGTGAATGATGATTCGAATGTCGATAGTTCAGTGTATCGATTTCAAATATCATCCATCAAAATAGATTGAATAATAGATAATGCAACAAAATCTGTTTTCATATAAAATACAAAATAAGAATCTCATATAGACTAAGAGTACACATCTAAGTTTTTTAAATCAATAGTTTCGCTTACATTCTAAATGATTTATTGTATCAGTTCTGCATTCGTTCTACCATCGACTTCAGTTATTTGTGATAGTACCCAGGACAAAGTATCCGGAATTGGGATCCCATCGGATCCAATCGGATTCCCAGAAAAATCCGACAAGTTCCATCCGATTCCTATCGATAGATACAGGAAATTTTCTGAATAATCGGCACAAGACTCGAATTAGAAGTTGTCGGAAATCGGATCCGTTGATTTCCGACTGTTGGATCCAACTATCGGATGGTATTGGAAAGTAGTGAAGGGTGGTGGTGGCGGTGGGGGGTAGAATTGCTCTCTTGACTTACACCAGCACTTACACCTCTCTTTCATAATCTTGAGAGAATCCGTGATAGGATCTTGAGTAAATCTTGCTTGAATCCTGCCTTCTCAATTAAGAAAATTAATATGTGGAGGAACTTGTAGACATCTTGTACAGGATTTCGTTTTACATTAGAACTAATACCGTGGAAAACTTGACAAGATACTGAAAAATCTTTTCAGGATCTCTCAACCAATTAATCGGATTCAGACTAGGATGTCATCTTTAAATTATGACAGATTATAATGTTTCTTCTCATATTTAGATAATGATTGAAAAGGCATAATCAAAATTTTCTCTTGTGATTCGTACACGTGTTTAGAGTAAAAAAAGTTCTGTTGTTTCCCGATCAGATGTGAAAAGTTGTACAATTTGAATCATGTGCCGTCCAGACCAAGTGTTCATATAAAATTCAGTCATATAAACTTTTGATGGATAAACGAAAAGCAACCATGTAACAACAGTAGGTATGCCTGTTAATAACTCGGCAGTAACTCTTATAAGAAACTCCGTAGTTGAAACACCACATGGAAAATATGACTGATCTGCCTTTCCTGATGTGTAAACAATCAGATAGGGAATATGGCTAAAGCAATAAGCGATCGGTGGAACAAAGATAAATAAATGAGTACGTAATAGCTTCAGAAAAGTTTTTATGAACGAACGGTTCTCCGTACCATATCGCCGTATCCGAATTGTGATGCTAATCAAGATTAAGAGGGTTATCAGTAGATAAATGGCAACACCAACAACAATATAAAACCAAATGAGAAATCCAATTAGAGCGCTTAAAAATGTGTGATGATCCCAGTTACATTTGTACACCAGAATTGGGGTAGCTGAACCAACAAATAATAATAACAGAACTATAGTAGCAACAAAGGATCGCACTCGTCCAGAATTCATTTTCAATTTGAAACATATAAGTAAACTACGCTCAAAGGCAATGCATGCACTGAAACATATGCAGATAGAGTTGAATCCCTGGTAAAAAACTCGAGACACATAACAATGGAACGTAGCCGACTGATAGGCATTGACAGTTAGTTGATTTGGATAGTATTGTACGGCTTGATCAATTGCTAGCAAAATACTTGCCAGAAGTGAACATATGGAATAGGCAATTAGGAGGATACCACAGTTCGTGCGATGTATTCGTCTACATGTGATACACAGTTCGAGGCTGAGACCATTATTTAAAACAGATAAAAACACTCCGATGTAAGATATGACTAAGTAGACATAGGTTGTATCAAACTGTGATTGTGTCCAAGTATCATTTTCACAGAGAGTACCTACGTGACATGGATCGCATTCACAATAGGTTGTATTCGATGAGATATTTGCAGCACATCGACCATTGTTGAGACACTGCAACTGATTCATATGGCAGATATCCATAATCATTTAATTTACTATGAGAAAGAAAGAAAATTCAATTCTAACGTAAGAAAAAATAAAATTGGCAATATTCACACAGAAAACCGAATTTTCAAAATAAGCAATGAAAATTGTTCATATAATATTCTCTTCTTCCTGTTTTTAGCCCTGTAACTGTGGTAAATACATCTATCTTGAAAGAAAAAAGAAAAGCAAACACACAAATGGCGTATGAATAGAATGCTAAAAGTGTGTTCACCGATAAATTATGATAACTCTATGAATACTACCGTGCAAAATTTCATACTTCAGTAGCATAACATTTTTCATATAATGATTGATAGCGTTTTAATAATACATGACCGGACCCATCTATACCCTTTCTCTCTTCCATTTTGTTTTGAATAAGCAACAAGGGGAAATTTTTTTTTAATCCTAAGCCGACTGTCTGGATTTCGTGAATGGCTCGAATTCGTAAGAAAGAAAAAGTCACCGACGTTGAAAAGAGAACTGAAAACATATTATTCAAGTGCTGGCAATGTCGCTTAAGTATACTCAATCATAAATATCGCATGAAGAACCTAAAGAAAGACGTAAATTTTGTATTTACACATGAATCCTACACGATCAAAATGAATTAATATTAGTTGTGCGACGTTGCTCAACTGTTTTTCTTTCTACCATATTCATACATACATTTGTCCCATTCGCTGTTTTGTGTTGCATCTATATAAAACGGATATTTCATCTGCAGAGAATTATAATTATATGAATGGCGTTCGATGAAAAGTGGAATCATTATTTTTATAAAATTCGGAGTTTACGAGATTTCATTTCGAAAAAGTTACAATTACCATTTTAGCCCTTCTACTTGGTTTCGAAATCAAAAGTTTCAGTTGAAATCATGATAAAGGTATGAAAGTTTAAGCATCCCAACGAACGCATTTGAAACAAAGAATTAACTGTGCCAAGTTGATAAAACTAGTCAGTATCTTCTTACATAATCTTTCAATAAAATCCAACTGAACTTCGAATCTTCGCTATTCAAAATAACGAGATGCACAATCAACTTTTCTCGACAAAAAGAAGATCACTTTCGCTCACTTTTCGGACGTTCATCTTTGACTAGCTTCTTTTTTCGTCTGCTTAGACTTCATCGTATCCCTTCGTTTCCAAGTTCGTGGTCTCTTTAATGATTGTTCCCTAACTTTTAACAAGAATTTTCAAATACAGTATAAAGCCACTTCGTAGCTATTGAATATCGAAAGAAGGTATATGGCTGCATGGAAATGGCTATTGACTATGTGTGGATGGTAAGAAGCATTATTAAACACTACTAAAAATAGGCGTGGATTATAATTGATATAGTCTTCTACAGCATCCGAAAATATTGAAATCAGACTTGGATAAACCTAGAAAGAACACGGAATGTGTTTCTATCAGACGAAATAAAGTTCGGTTGTGTGAATGGCGTTTAAAGATTGTTTATGATGATGATAAGGCGATACAAGTAGCTGAAAATTTTCATGAAGATTTTTAAAAGATTTAAAAATTTCGTCGAGTATAATCGACAAAATTATGGATTCGATAGAGGAAGCGTTGATAAAGCTCAAGCTTGATGACTAAGTATGGGATGATGTTAGAAATTTTTTGAAACAAACTCGTGAAAACAACACTCCATTACCGTTCATGGAAGCCTAAGCGAAGGCCCTGCCATTCAGTCGTCTTCTAAACAGACATTCAGCCGCAAATACGAATCATAGTCTGAGACACTACTGTACACTATATTGAGCTATCCAATTCTGGCCCAAATACAAAACTATACAGAAGCAATTACCAGTATCTTTTTTCATCCGAAACTAGAGGAATTCTTAGTTCGGAATACAACTGTCTGCCGTGGGATAGTTCTTGAGGACAAGAGCCTGGAAGCCGATTACAAGGAAGGTGCCACAATAATAACAACAACATTTTTATCAAATTCTACAGATACTGAAGTGCCGGAAATGTTTAGTGTGCTCAATCCTACAGATACAAATTCGATATCAATCTATTGCCCATATAACATTAATAATACTAGTCGTCACATCCGCACTCGATCTTAGCAACATAATCAATGTTCCATGTGAAAATGAAATATTGATCTTACGCTAAGTACCATTTAAAATTAAATCAGTTCAAAAAGTGGACAGTCATCGAAGAATGATGGTATGCTTTGATGAATGTAAAGAACAATAAAATGCAGTACTAACGCATACTTTTCTTCTTGACTAAATGCATGTATTCTATTACAAAGCGACAAACAATAGAACGGATTTATGTGTAGCATATGATCCATCACTTCTCTGTAATACAGATCATCCTATTCACAGTAGACATTTAAGGAGACAGTTTTGATCTTGGCCTATTTTCAGAGAAGCTGGGGCCGAAAACGGATGTAATATTGGACCGTGATTCAAGGACTTTACAAGAGTAAGGGGTGTAATTGGGACCGAATGCATGAGTTCTTGATATGCATACTCTGCAGGTTGTACTCGCCCTTCAGTATTTTGTATCTCTCAATAGGTACATGTGCATTTTTTTTACTGATTCTTTTACTCTATATAGTGTAATTCGTTTATTTATCATACTTGAGAGTTTTTTCTTGATTTTTCGTGGTTCTAGTGTGTAGGTGTTTAGGTATTTTCTCACCTCACAACCAGACATGCATTCTAGCATTACCAAATCGAATAATCATTTCTTTCTGATTATATGTTTCTTAGCAAAGAATGAAGCGTTTGATTTCCACATCCGTATCATTCCTGTTAAAAAACCGAATCTCAGTTTCTTAACATAATTGCCAAAACGAATTTTCCTCTCATACGAAATTTAATGAAAGTGTCTTCTCTCAACGTGACCTACCCGAAAAATCGAATTTCTCACAGTTCACAAAAGTTAATATTTTTTATTATTTAATGAAAACGAGGAACCATTCTCATTCCCGAGTCTCACGTTCATCAATTGATCCCAATCGTCGGTGTGGCTTGACGAAGACAGAAAACACACATGTCCACATCATTCTTTTATTCTAAATGAATAAATTTATGTATTTGCGATAGAAGAATACTTGATTAACTAATGAGAATAGATTCAAGGGATAGTATTCTAGCAATCATCTTTACATATGAATAATAAAAGAAATAAAATAAGTTTCAATCAATATCGGTGTAAATGACTTCTTTTTTATTTGATTTTTTTTTGAAAAGCGGCAAGCCTTTTATCGATCGAAGTATATTTACTTCGTGAAATTTAAACTTTTGTGATTGGTTTCAACTTGAAGAAATAACAATTGTTCGAACTCCATCAAATTTCAAACAGTTTCTTACAATGTATTCATATCTATCAGTTGATTAAATTGGACAACACGATAATGATTTTGATTGAAAAAACGGACTAGTGAAGAGACGATATTCCATTGATTATAAAAAATCGTCTCGGCCATATTGTCTTCCATATTTAACTATTTCTGTTGGCAGATAAAAAGAAAAAGAAAGATGATGGTTTTCCTATTATCCTAGCACTTCTTTAGTAACCATCTTATTTTTTCATAATGAAATCATATGATATATCATATTTTCAATAAAACTCAGCATGTGTGTTATTTTTGCTTTGAAAACGTTTGTGAATTCAAAATATTATCAGCTTTTAAAACTATGCTTTTTTCATCTGGTGTCATGTTGGATTTAATTTCGAAGGATTCGAGACCAATGGAACGTCGACCCTCAAGCGTCTTCACATGTTCAGGAGTACCTCTTCCTAAATGATGAGATTCGCCTACACCGCCAGGGAAGTCAGGTGGAGGAATGCCATGCTGAAAAGAGTTACACTGTCGAGCCAAGTAATCAATATTGACTTCACATAAAGGGGCTGCAGGAATATAGAAAACGCTTGAATCCATTTGACCTCGATGAACTGTATCAACAGCGTGGATTGCATCACAATGCCAAAATACCATATCGCCTGGACGTACCTTTGGAATCGGTACCATCGATGCTGATAATTCTAAGTCAGGATGGAGTGACTCATTTATTTCTTGTGTACGACCGGGAACAGCACCTGGCCAAACACTCGACGAATCGATTTCCCAGGCACCATTGGTTTTCCTTCGTGTGAAGAACGGCCGAAGAAGCCAATAGGATGCAGCATGCTTCAAAAGCGGATTTACCAAGAGTCCTCCTTCGCCTGGGCTGACAGTTGAGAGACTAAGCCAACCTTGCCAAGTACGAAAGACAGTGCAACCACCAGCGGCATTGTAAAGAGACATTTTTGCTCGAACACGATGAGTGGCATCGAAAAAGTCATTCTCTTCCCAATTACCTTGAAAAATAGATCGATAGCAGGATTGATACTCTGGATCTTCCCATCGTTCGATGCTGCCTCCATCCACATGAGGGCCAAGAGCAAAATGAGCATCCCCTGGCTGCCGGATTCTTAGACGATCAACATACATAATGCTCTCTTTTAATGAAATCTGAGTCGATGGTGATGCATGCCAGAACGAGTTAGCGAATGATAATGCTTCGAGAACTCGAGTATCAGCTCGGGCATGAATCTGTGGAGGTGACCAATATAATTCATAGACGACGGGTTTGTCCTGTGGAAAAGCTTTCGTATGTGGATTTTGTTTAATATAGTTTTGAACATCTGCTTTAAGTTTCAATGCATAATCCTCCGGTAGGACATCTCGAACAAGCATTACACCACGTGTTTGAATTTCATTACGGAGATCAAATGAAAGATTTTTCATATCATTGAAATGGATCTGCGGAATAATGTTAAGACCAGACGAACGAATGATGGAAATTTCTCGCTTGAGAACATCAAGTAGACGGTACCAACTATCTTTGACTTGTTGTTCATGACCTCGAATAACTTCACTTTTTAACTCAGCAAACCGAGGCTCAAGAGGTTTATTCATATCATCACCGGAAAGAGAAGCAAAAACAGAGGAAATATCACCTTCAGCTTTGCTGGATGCATGTATGATTGATGACATTGAAGCCATTTTAGTTGTCATAAACCGAAATATCGATCGAAATTCGTTTCGGATCAGTAAGCATTGAACTGCTGATGCTGACGACGAGATTTTTAAAAATCCATGCATTATGTATCGATGAATAATTGTGTGTATCAGCGAATGAATCTTCAACAAAGATGTAGAGAATTGGAAGAAAGATAATTTAAAAAGAAAGATCTCGAAATGTGCTACTTGGACAAGGTTAAAATAGATGATAAGAAAGACAAACAAAACAAAACTTTGAAACTTATCGTTGATAAATAATTAATGACTCGAAAATTTTGAGGACAAAATGTTCCATGAATTTTCGATCAATTATTGTCGCCAAAACAGTGTTACTTCTGAGTTGATGCTTGAAAAATTTTCTCTGGTTCATGTTTAAAATAACTATTTGAACGAAAATCTTTGAAATGGACATATTCTTGGATATAGAATACGACTGTGTTCCCTTGAGGATTGTTTTAAAAGGTTTTTGAACTGTTTTTTATTGCAAGTTTTACATTTATGGAATAAAGAAGTTCATTTTTAAAAATTGTATTTCTTCTCGATTTTTTTTATCAACAAGTATGAAATAGAAATCCTTCCCTAGAAAATGACTGTGCGACGATGAAAGAGAATTATGGGAAGGCTAAGAATAAACGCTGCAAACACCGAACTATTAGACAGATCGACAAAAGAATAACCATTTTGTAAGCCTTTTATCAAATGATTAAATTTTGGTGATAAAACGGCCGCTCTACGAATTCTACGAGATTGATTATTAAATGACACGGATGCGAATCAGTTATAAATATTGAGATTTAATCTTTGAGAAGAGAATGATCAGATGACTTTAATCTACATAGATTCAATGTATAGTCGTGAGAAAGGGAGCGAATTAACAAGGATTTCACAATAACTTCGATTATCAATATGTTATATTCGAATAAATTCGTTGAATCTATTCATTTTGTTTCATTTTTTGGTAATGACTGAAATTCAATGATCACAATTTGTGTTCAAAACTAATCTCAGTTAAATTAGTCAAAAGTTGACTTTTTTATTTTGCTGATTCGTCTTATGATTCGTATTATATGCATCAACACACTATACTTATTGAAATCTACTTGTATCGTATGTTTTCTCAGAATAACCATACGTAGCAGCAAATTTCATGAATTTTATTCATGAAAATCATTAAACATTTAAAAATGTGTAGTAACCTGTGTTTTCTTCAATATGCTTGACAATTATAAAGGGCTATTAAAAGTTGAATCATATCGGATTCCTGCTGATTATACATCAATATACGTTAAGTAACGTTTCTTCTTGTTGAGCTCGGATGTTTGCAAAGAAAGATAATGACTGACTCCTATTATTAAATGTCCATGAAACTTCTTCATTCGCAGAGTTTGCTCAAAAGGAATAGATTATAGACTAAAAATTTCAAAAAAATCTTTTTGATCATAAAGTTTCTTGTCAAATAACTTTCCAAGCATTACTATCAGAGCTAGCAGATCGAATAATTTCATTAAAAGTCCTGTTTAAAGTATATTGGAACTATTTTAAATACAGATGAGAATCAAGGATGAAACACATTCACTGAGCAGTTGATGAGAGATAATAAAATTGTTCAAATTTATCCATATACTATGTTCAAAGTTATGAATTATATTAGATAAATAAGTGATGACTGATACTTAGTTTGCTGTAATTCTATTGCTTGATATAAAAATGGATGATCCAATAATGGTTTACAGAATCGTTATGGATTTTTACAAAAACTAATAAAATGTCAAGTGAAATAAAGTAAATTATCTAATATCACTTAATAAACATTTACAAAGTTTTCACGCTTATCAAAAACAAGATCAGTGTAACTTTTAAGAAAGATGAAATAGAGATCTTCATTTTTGAAACACTAAATATACTGAAAATAATTCATACATAATCATAATTTCCGCAATTTACAATCTTGATTCCAAGTAAAAAGGCCTAAAATTGAATTGGGTATGTTTCTCTCCTAAGGCAATTTCATTCACACAAAACAATTCATTATTGTTAAAAAATTAAAAATTATTTCATACAGATAAATAGACACAAGAGTTAAAAATGTATTGTTGAGTAATTGGTTCTATCATTTAAAAACTGATTTCAATTTCTTGAGACGAAAGCGTTCGAACGTTTTTCATGACTATCAATAATGAGCAAATAATATTCAAGACAGTCACGTGCTTTTAAAGTCTATTCAAATATTCCATTTTATTTCAATGTGTCATTAGGAAAAATCCTTCGAGCAACTGTTAAATACGCAAAGCACACTTTCAAGTGTAAATCGATCAAGTTTATAATATGGAGACCTAGAGAAATGATGGAGAAACATATCCGTAAATTTCATACATATTTAATAATATCACTAAAATATTTAAAGAAAAATATAACGTTAATCTATTGGAAATAATCATTTTATTAAGTAGAGCACCATAAAGTTTTGCATGACGCGTACAAATAACTACGTTGAGATTTTTTCATTTTTTTCTTGATAAACAAGCTGAGGAAATTTCGCGTACTCCCTTACTGTAGGATAACTGAATGTCATGTCTCCAGTGATATTATAATCGATCAAATCAGTGGATGTGAATTCTTAAAACTAGTTAAAAAAAATAAAAATCTAGATAAATAATTTATGAAAAATAAAAGAAACATTTTTATCTGATGCAGAAGATGTATGTTTCGTACAATATCATCTACGACTTCCATCCCTATTCGACAGCGTTTATTTCATGAGTTATGTCACTTTTTGCTATGCCGAAATATTAAATATTCGAAATTCTCTCATGAATAACTCACTGATAAGGTTGGAAACGTAATTCTAAAGCTTTCACAATCAACTAACTATGTTGAGAACTCAGGTCATACAAAGTTCTTGAATTCAAAGCTTGGAAGTCATTCAGAACCTTTCTTTGAAAATCTCGAAATCTCAAGGGAAAAAATTGGAAAACCATTTCATTCTAAAATTTTCTACTATTCATCTCATACAGATCTTATGGGTCGAATCAATGAATTTTTTCCATATTGAATGTTCCAAATAACTCGAGCATCTAGACGAATCTAAGAAAAACAATGATATTTATCAATCGATTCCGACATTCATCTCGAGAACCGTCAATCAAAACTGACCCTTCGACTTTTAATTTCTGTTGTACAACTAAACAGAAAGATCATCACAATCTTTGATGCATTCAACTAATTTATCGAATATTTTTGCAATATTTTTTCTTTTGGATTTTCAAAGTAGGCTCCTGTTCAATGCGTTGCTATACAGCGATAGATGAATGACCGTTCAATCAATGGAACTCGACGACTTACGATAAATTTTATTTCTATCGTAGAACTGATAAGTTTTTTAATTGATCTAGACTGTCTTTTCTATAAAAACCGAAGCACCGACGCGATGATGTGAATCTTTTATTCATCCAAATCCACCGTCTTTGATTAAGTCGTTTTATTTTCTAGCAGAGAAAATTACATTTCAATGCTGGTTGAGAATCATGCGAACAGTCATAATTTCACATAAAAGTTGAACGATCACATCAGAGTCTCGATTACCATATATAATATAAGAATATAAGAGCTATTATTATGTCATAAAGTTGCTGAAGAATTTGTCCGTAACGAGCTTGGGCATCCGTGAATATAAATGCATGTAAAATCAATATTCACGACCATCGTCTAACTTTGAACTATTCATTGGTCTTGTCCTTAAAATGATAAACACCGTATGAAAATTGGACTAAGTCATAGCATAGTAATATCCTGAATTAGTGTTTAGAGATACTTAGGGATACAAGAATTTAGAAACATGTGTTTAAACCAACTAAACGGTAACCACGATTCTGACTCATTTATGATGATTAATATAACCCAATAAACGTGTCTTTTTCACAAAATTGTCACTTTCAGAGTGTGAATATACCAAAAAATTCCGCGTTTGAGCATTTAATCGCGTTCTTGTTTCGAAATTATTCAGAAATTTGAAAGCCATGAATGTAAAAGCTCAATTGCTGAATTGTTTGACATATTCACACTCTGCAAGTGAAAATTCCACATAAAAAAATGCGCTCATTCGGGTATATTAATCAGCGTCAATAGGTTATAATAATACTTCTCGTTAAATCGGTTGAAACACGTATTTCTTAACTCTTGTCTGTGGTCGACATGTCCCTGATCATATGGCTATGCAATGAACATGATAACTATTTTAACATCATCAAAAATCGAATGAAACTTTATCTTATTAGTAGAAAAACAAAAAGATCGAGTATCGAATTATTTCCAGGCCTGCGAAACCGAAATTTCGCATCCTAATGCTTATGGCTCATGAGGAAAGTTTTATGGGTAAAGCCCGAAAGCGCGGCTCGATCCATTTACATGTATTATGAATCTTCACTTAATGTTGTTTAGCATTAGACGTTGAGCAATTACTTTTCTGTTCTATTCGATATCCAACCAAATTAAAATGATATTTTATCGCATCCAATTGTGAAACGAAAAACGTATTCTGTCTGATATTCGTTTGTCACATTCTTGTCTATTCGAAAGCAGTAATAATCGCGAACAATTAAGAAGGAATAAAAGAGTAAAACATCAAACATTCAAATGAAAACAAAATTATATTCGCCAATGAAATAAAGGAAGTTCACTTGAAAAGAAGAAGAATTCTTTCAGTAGTAATTGCTAAAATTTGAAAACTATTCTTATCATTTCTCACTGAAAATCAAAAACAGTTCATGGTAACTTTTCAGAAAACAACCGGATTATACGAGTGATGAATTTAACTAATTTCCTATGCATCAACTTTTTTGATGAAATGCTTGATTTCTATAAGAATTTTCTGGAAATTCAATACACACTACGATTATGTCAATCATTGAATAGATTTGACGATGTCACCCATCAAATTGTTTATCAGGTATAATTATAAGCTGGTTTGAATATGAAAAATATAACGTATTCAATAAGATAATTAACTTCAACTGTAAGCATGTATGAAACGAGGATTTTCGATGAAATTCAACACGAGATAATGCTTAAAAAATTACATTCAATATTTCAGAACAAAGATCGAGCACGATAGATCGGATTTATTCTGCAGCCAAGAAGCATCTTCCATATGGAAAAGCTGTTAGCGTAATCCCTACGGGATTAAAATGTGAAACACGACATAGCTGCTTTCATTGATTCCAATAAATACCTTTGAAATTCGATTTCTAAGGTGTACAGTTAGATTGCGGTTTCTATTTTTATGAATATCTGGTAATCTTAATAGATCTTTTTGTTTTATTGTTGAGTAGTACTATGTTTCTTGAAATTGTCTGCATGAAATCTGAGAAAATGATGAAGCACTTCGCATGTGGATAATAATTTACATGTCACGCCTTAGTACGAATTTTTTATTTGCTTTTTTTTGTGATAAATCGATTGATTTTTATTAAAAAAAAAGTCGAAGATTTAATTGTCATGTAAGTAGTGATTTTATTATACGAAAATGTTTGTACTGACTTAATGACGAATGAAATTAATGAAGCTTGGAAGCAGAGTGAATATAGATTTATCTACATCTACTGCTTTTGTAAATTTACTATTATTTTTTGTTTACTAATGTTCATGATACGTATTATTTTATTTTATTTAAGTCAATAAAGAAAATCGCCTGTCGGTAACGGTCTGTGACTGGGGAATCACCGGTCGGTAACGATCTGTGATGGGGGAAGCACCTGTCGGTAACGGTCTATGATGGGTAAATCGCCTGTCGGTAACGGTCTGTGGGGGGGGGGGAGGGGGGAGGGTCCAAATTTCTACCCTAAACACTTCAACACTCCTTTCAGGTCGTGTTTCACAAAAGCTATCCAGGATCATCACTATTTACAAATTTTGATGCCATCGTATTTTAGGAGTAGACCCGAAGTGTATGGATGGGTATTATGTCTTCGCGAAAGAAACATTCATACTCACACCCAAATCATCATGCTTCTTAGAGCATCTGCTTTACCTTTAGTTATGATATGCGTTATGAAGCTTTAATGGTTTTTAAATAATAGATAAAATTCTCTTACTTCAACTGAATTGTAATGCGTAGATCTGGCTCAGCGTAATTTGCCTAGATTTTGATATTTTCCAATTGGAACATAATTAGTTTTCAATCGTGACACTTGGACAAACTTCAGTGCATCCAAGGATAACAATTTCATTTATGAAATTGTACGATTATATATAGAACTAATTAGTATAGCCTAGAGTCCTGCGGGACAAACTTTCGATTGTCCCGAATCCCGTTTGTCCCGTCCCGTAAAATTTCGAATA